>JAFVLL020029452.1:25000-26833 GCA_021397915.2 Tor tambroides | reverse complement strand
AGAATGATTTCTGAAGGATCATGTGACTGGAGTAATGATGCTGAAAATTCAGCTTTGAAATCACAGAAATAAATTACATTTTAAAATATATTCAAATAGAAAACAGTTATTTTAAATAGCAAAAATATTTTACAATTTTACTGTTTTTGCTGTATTTTGGATCAAATAAATGCAGGCTTGGTGAGCAGAAGAGGCTTCTTGAAAAAACATTAAAAATCTTACTGTTCAAAAACTTTTGTCTGGTAGTATGTGTGTGTGTGTGTGTGTGTGTGTGTGTGTGTGTGTGTACAAAATGTATATATATATATAAAATTTCACATAAAGAAGTATACCATGGTACCATCATAGTATGTTTAACACAAACAGAGCATGTGTTGTTTTTCAGAAAGCCTCTTCTGTGCTGTGCTGTCGTTCTGTTAAAGGCCTTCAGAGCAAATATACGCTAATGATCGGACAGTCAATGGAATGAAATGATAATTGATGTAAATGCAGTCTTTATCCCCCGGAGCATCTCTCGTCTGATTGGCTGATGAATCCTGTGATGCGCTAATGGGCAGTTAGCGCTTGGGCTAATGGACTAGCGATTAGCCTGGCGTGGGAGCGTCACTGCACTGCTACAATCACAACAGTCATCGGGAATGAGAGTCATTGCACCTGCATAATTACTGTGATAATTGCGTGTGGTTTGCTGGTGGCATGATGCTAATGCGCCTAGCGCTCTGACAAACCCTTAATAACGCTAATGCTATCCTGCGCCATTACGAGAGAAACACCGGACCGCACTCATACTGCGGCGAAACAACAACAAACACAGTGTTTATTCAGCTAATGAACTCCTCATGAGTTCAGAAACGAGCTGCATCTGCGCTAACGACCCTTAAACAACATCAAACTCCAGAGATTCACTGAAGACCCTGCTAAATGACTCATTTGAACAAATCCCAACACACTGAGCACAACAACACAATCTGTGACTGGGGAGACACTTCATCTTACACTAAAACTAACTGAACTGCATTAAGATTTACTGTAGTGAATCAGTTTGTTGCAGTGAATCAGTTCACTGTAGTGAATTAGTTTGTTGTAGTGAATCAGTTTGTTGCAGTGAATCAGTTCACTGTAATGAATCAGTTTGTTGTAGTGAATCATTTCGTTGCAGTGAATCAGTTCACTGTAGTGAATCAGTTTGTTGTAGTGAATCAGTTTGTTGCAGTGAATCAGTTCACTGTAGTGAATCAGTTTGTTGCAGTGAATCAGTTCACTGTAGTAAATCAGTTTGTTGTAGTAAATCAGTTCATTGTGCTAAATCGGTTTTTTGTAGTGAATCAGTTTTTTTAAGTGAACCAGTTCAGTGTGGTGAATCAGTTCATTATAATGAATCAGTTTGATGTAGTGAATCAGTTCACTGTGGTGAATCAGTTCACTGAAGTGAATCAGTTCATTATAGTGAATCAGTTTGTTGTAGAGAATTAGTTCATTGTGGTGAATCAGTTCATTGTAGTGAATCAGTTTGTTGTAGTGAATCAGTTCATTTGGACTGTGGTGAAGCAGTTAAAATAAAAAAAGATTCTAAAAAAGTTTCATAGATCACTTCATCTTCAGAATCACTGATTCATTTGAGGTTCCGCACATCATTTTTGCTGATTTTCGTTAGTATATTATAGCATAGATCAATGGTTTTCTATATTTTAGATGAACACTGACCCCTTATACTGTGAAAAAAATAATGTTAAGTTATCTGTAAAATATTATTTGGAATATTTTACCATTCTTTTACATTACATTATAACATTTATTTTGTACTCATTGTAGTACTGTACTGTTAAATGTATT
>JAFVLL020029452.1:15000-17500 GCA_021397915.2 Tor tambroides | reverse complement strand
CACACACTTGCTCGCGCACACACTCGCGCACGCGCGCACACGCACACACTCACTCACACTCACACACACACACTCGCGCGCACATACATATACACACACACACACACACTCACTCACACTCACACACACACACACACACACACACACACTTGCGCGAGCTCACACTCGCACACACACACACACTTGCGCGCGCGCACACTCGCACACACACTCACAGGTGTGGTCTGGTATAATTAGCGTGTCGCCGCACCCTGAACCGCATGGCTCTCTGTTGTTAGGATGTTCTGGGCTTTTCCTCCATTCAGTTTCTGCAGCTGATGTGATGTGACAGAGAGCTGGACTCATCACACACTCTGGAGTCAGACTCACTGTCTGCAGGACAACTTCCTCCTCAGAAGGTCGAGGATGACACAACTTCCCCTCGGATCTGAACTTCCTTCTCCTTCTCTTTCACTGTCTCTCATACAGAAGAGCATCTGAGTATCTCAAACTACAGTATCACACGATATACAAACGAAAACAGTCAAATAAAGGTCCACAATGAACACATACCACATACACATGAGAAGAAAAAAATAATTCTGATTGTCACTAACCTACATAAAAATTAAGAAAATGCAGCTAAATAAGTACATTGTCATATCTTAAAATTACATTTTAAATTCAAAACATATTTATATTAAAAATATTATGAAAATATATTTAATATCAAATCTGACCTAAAATGTATTATAACTTTAAAATGAATGAAATTTAAATACATATACATATATATATATATATACACATATATATATATATATATATATATATATATATACACATATATATATATATATATATATATATATATATATATATATATATACATATATATATACACACATATATATATATATATATATATATATATATATATATATATATATATATATACATATATATATACATATATGTATATATATATGCAGTGCCTTGCATAAGTATTCAAACCCCTTCTCACTCAGTACTTAGCTGAAGCACCTTTATAGCCTCAAGTATTTTTTGTTTGATGCGACAAGCTTTGCTCATCAGCATTTGGCGATTATCTGCCATTCTTCTCCTCACCTGTTCACCTCTCAAGCTCTGTCGGGTTGGATGGGGGCAGATGCACATTTTCAGGTTTCTCCAGAAATATTTGATTGGGTTCAAGCCACTCAAGGACATTCACAGAGTTGTCTATAAGCCACTCTTGCTGTGTGTTTAGGGTCATTGTCCTGTTGGAAGGTGAGTCTTCTGCCCAGTCTGAGGTTCTGAATGCTCTGGACTGGGTTTTCATTAAGGCTATCTCTATATTTTGGTGCACTGAGCTTGTCTTCTACTCTGATGAGTCCCTCAGTCCCTGCCGCTGAAGAACAGCTCCACAGCATGAGCTGCTACCAGCACACTTTACTTTTGGGATGGTACTCTGCAGGTGATGAGCAGAGCTGGTTTCCTTCAAACATGATGCTTAGAATTGAGCTTCATCAGACCAGAGAATCTTGTTTCTCAGAGTCTGAGGGTCCTTTAGGTGCTTTTTTGCAAATTCCAAGTGGGTTTTCATGTGTCTTCACTGAGGAGAAGATTGAGTCTGGCCACACTGACATAAAGCCCAGATTGGTGGAGTGTTGCAGTGATGTTTGTCCTTCTGTAGGTTTCTCCCATCTGCATATATGATCATGGAGCTCAGCTAGAGTGACCATCAGCTTCTTGGTCACCAGTCTAGACAAGGCCCTTCTCCATCAGCTGCTCAGTTTGTTCAGGAGGCCAGCTCCAGGAAGAGTCCTAGTTGTTTCAAACGTCTTCCATTATGGATAATGAAGGCTACATGATTCTGTGAACCTTCAATGCAGCAGAATTGTTTCTGAACTCTTCCCCAGATGTGTGGCTTGACACAAACCTGTTTCTGAGCTCTACAGGCAGTTCTTTTGACCTCAGGGCTTGGTTTTTGCTCTGATATGCATTTTCAGCTGTTAGACCTTTTATTAAGATGTGTGTGTGTTCCAAATCATACCCATTCAACTGAATTTGCCACAGGTTAACTTCACTCAAACTGTAGTAACATCTAACAAGCAATATGATGCTCCTGAGATAAATATCAACTGTCCCAGATAAGGGTTTGAATACTTATGCAATGGATTAATTTATGTTTTTTATGCATAATAAATTTGCAAAGATGTTAAAAACCTGTTATTTGCTTTGTCATTATGGTGTGTGGAGTGTAGATTGTTGTGGAAAAAAAATTATTTAAAGCGGTTTAACATAAGGCAGCAACATAAAACGTGAAAAAAATGCTGCAAAACAAAAGGTTAAAAAAAATAAAGGTGTTTGAATACTTCTGCAAGGCACTGTATATATTTATAAATATAAAAACTGACAAAATATAATCTCATTAGTAAAAAAAAATAATAAAATGCAGCTAAATAATTCCATTGTCATATATTAAAAAAACATTTTAAATACAAAACATTTATATTTATAA
>JAFVLL020029452.1:0-7500 GCA_021397915.2 Tor tambroides | reverse complement strand
TTACACCTAAACTTCAAAAAAAAAATTTTTTTCAAATCTGTTTAAATACTAAAATGACCAAAAATTCAACTAAATTTAAAAGGAGAACTGAAAATATAAAAATAAAAGCTAGTTAAAAAATACAATAAAAACTATAATATGGCATAAATAATAATAAAATAACACTTGTGAGCACATACACACATACACACACACACACACACACACACACACAAAAGCATGTAATGCATTTAATTGGATCACTAAGTGGAAATAAATAAATACTAAAACTGAACTAGAACTAAATCCATTTTAAAATAAAGTTAAATAAATAAAACCTCAAATTAAAATAAAAAAATTGATTTTTTAATTAAAATGAAGCCTAAAATACTAGAAATTTACATGAAAATTTTTAATAAAAAGTATAATATAAATAATACTAAAATACTGCTGAGCACATAAACGCATCAGATTCATAACAGGAAAAAAAACCAAACTCAAGTTAGAGAGGAAGAAATCAGAATAACTAGTGAAGGTGACTTAATGAAAGTTAATTAGTCGTGACCTCCATTTGAAGATCTGAACTCAACCGATCTAAAACTGGAGGATTCATGATATGCATGCATTTAGCTGGAAACGATGTGATTTCACATGTACAGAGGAGTTTAAGACCGAACGATGGAAAAGAGACGGAGGGAACGACTCTATGAGTGATGAATAACAGACGAGGAGAGATGGATGAGCAGGTGAAAGAGTGAAGGTCAAACATCAGACGCTCAGAGAAACATCTTTCAAAACCAAACGCGCTTTCATTTATCAGCAGATGAATCACGTTATACGAGACATTCAGAGACTATTATTAATTACGAGATCGTGATGCCGTATGACTTTATATCTGTCATGATCAACTGCTGTTTATGAAAACTGATCCTTACAAAAGCACCAGTGGAGCTCCTGCATTCAGAGAACTAGTGAAAAACACATTCAATTTGAGTTTATTTCAGTGTTGTTACTGTTAACTGCAATGAAAATGTTCAAATTTGATTTTCGTTAACTGAAATTAAATATAAATATTAAATTAAAAACTTAGAACTTACAAAAACTTCAAAAAATGTTGCACACTAACTGAAATAAAACACGTTTCAGTTAAAGTACTAAAGACTACTAAAATTAAAACTGAAATAAAATTACATTTAAATAACTGAAATAAATGATAACCTATAAAAAAAAAAATAAAGAAATAAACCTATAGAGCCCATTACCAAAAGATACATATTTAACATATATTATTTTAAAATATTTCTAAGTAGATTTTTACTTTGGCTTTCATCTAGAATTTTTTTTAGTGTTTTTTTATTACTACTTGGTTTTAAGTTCCATGTTTCAGTATTTATATAAATTTTTATCTTCTGTTGTTATCATTCTAAAGGGGTTTTATTTTGACTTGTTTTCATGTGAAGTGCCTGTTATAATGTAAAGCATTTTGAGCACCATGCCTAGTACAAAAGGTGCTATAAAAATGAATTTTATTATATAATAATTATTAATAATAAAAATGACAAGAGCACATAACAAAAATACTAAAAAATTAAGCTTAAATTTTTTTTAAAAATGAAAAGATAAAAATAAAAGGTCATTCAAAATATTAATAAGCAATATATCAATAAATACATAATGTATTAATATATAATAAATAAAACTAAAATAACACTTTTTTTCTAACAAAGCATCACATGACTAAGTCATATGGGTGACTGATATGATACTTCAGTGGGTTTTAGTGTCTTTTTTTGAAGCTTCAGTTCCTTGTAATTGCATAAGAAACATCAACAGAAGAAAGTCATCGCGGTTTGGAATGACATGAAAGAGAGTAAATGATGACAGAACGATCATTTCCGGGTGAAGCAACCCTTTAAAATGTGGCTGAATCACCAAGAACAGCAGTGACTAAACAGCTAATTGGCTATTAGTTAACATTAACTAACCCGCACAGCCTCCTCAGCGACATCAGCTGAAAAGAAAGAAAGAAGCAAAATAAAAACGAGCGACTACCGAACTGTCAAAGTGTCTCACGTTCAAATAAATCAACACACACACACTCGTTCTTTTAGCTTTGTGTAACCGGCTAGGACATATTTTGGCAAGTGATGAGTGTTTGTAATCATCTGAGCTCACAGAGGAACACACGAGAGCAGAGAGAATTGTGGGATTGCAGTGTTTGGTGACTCTGTTCTTTAATCTGCTTTCAAAGGAAGCGTGTCTGCGGTTGGTTCTGTGTGGCGGTGGCAGATAGTAAAGCCGTTTGACACGCGTGTTCATGTTTCATGATACTTACTGCACTGATGGCCCTGACGCGAGATTCCTCTGACGGCCAGCAGACCCCGTTGACCAGATGCCACCGCCTCAAACACCAGCTGAAAGCAGAGACACAGAGACAGAGAGTCAGTCTGAGAGAAAACATCAATCACAACACTTCAATAGCTTAATTAACAGAGATTCACAACAGCGTTTAAAATGAGATCCTACAAGCAAAATCAGTGCGTTTTCATGCACTGGTCAGTTTTGAGGTCTGTTTTGCTTCTATATCATGTCTTCTGTCAAACTAGTGGAAATATACACATTTAAGTTTATTTTATTGCACTTTATCTATTCTGATACAATCTTTAAAAATTTTTATCTCCACTTCAGCAGCACTTGCATACACCAAAACTTACAGTTTTATTCTTCTCTATATTCTGAAGGATTTTACTGAGGGGTTTGTTCATATATCATTCACACTGATTTATATAACATTTTATTCTTAAAAACATGGCGAAAAAATGTATATTTTTCAAGGCTGTGAGTTTTTATCTCCATTTCAGCAGCACTTACAAACACCAAAACTTACAGTTTTATTCTTCTCTATATTCTGAAGGTTTTTACTGAATGGTTTGTTTGTATTTCATTCACACTGATTTATATAACATTTTCCTCCTAAAAACATGGTGAAAATGCATAACTTTAAAGGCTGTGAGTTTTTATCTCCACTTCAGCAGCACTTACATACACCAAAGCTTACAGTTTTATTCTTCTCTATATTCTGAAGGTTTTTACTGAGGGGTTTGTTCATATATCATTCATACTAATTTATACAACATTTTACTCTTAAAAACATGGTGAAAATGCATATTTTTCAAGACTGAGTTATCTCATCTCCACTTTAGTAACACTTACATACACCAAAACTTACAGTTTTATTCCTCTCTATATTCTGAAGGTTTTTACTGAGGGGTTTGTTCATATATCGTTCACATGATTTTATGCAACAGTTTATTCCCAAAAACACAATTTAATTTTCTGGCCGTTGGCAGTGTTTTCTGATTTATGGAGTGATAAAAAGAGAAATCCAAAGTACCCTCTGGAAAAACTCTAATATGTCAACCAAATCAAACAAGAATTTTAAACCTGGTTTTATCCAACTGATAGATGAATTCAAAGAAAAACAGGTTTTTTCTTGATTTAGGAATGACATCTTTTAAGGCAAGACACTACAGCCAAAAGTTTCTTTCATGCACTGCTCAATTTTAATATTTTGGGCTGTTTGGCTTTTCATAATGTGTTGTTTCAGATTAGTGGAAAGAAAATGCAATAAAATAAACACTTAAAAGTGTATTTTGAATGTTTTATTAATTTGTGCCTGTAGATTTCATTTCCAATCCATACCTTGAAAGTTGACCTTGAGTTTTTTCTCCACTTCAGCCGCACTTACATACACCAAACTTTACAGTTTTATTCCCATCTACATTCTGAAGACTTTTACAGAGGGATTTGTTCATATATCATTCACACTGAATTAAATAACACTTTATTCCTATAAACATGTAGTATTCACCTGTAGCGTCCCCAAATAAACACAGAATATCAAAAAGTTGTGACTTTTATTTTTAAAAGTCAATAGCCTTTAGTTTATATCATAGCTTAGCTACTTTCCATTGCTAGTTAGTATGAATTAAAGTAAGAGGAGGATCTTTTTAGACGGAAGCATCTGATTAGACCGAAATCTGTGTAGTGCAACCTAGAAATGTGCTAGAAATGTATTCTGTCATCAGATGTCACAGACACAAACTAAAAGACACAAAACAAACATTCAGACTTCATTAAAGTTTTTACTTAAAGTCAAAGGTTGTATAATCATCAGGAAATTGTTGGCACAGATCCATATTGTCCTGTGTTTCCCACAGGATCTGACAGGACAGAGTTTGCATGTTTTGTCATGTGTTGTTTGGAGCACCTGCGAGCGTTTCTCTGATCACACAGGAAACAACAGGTTAAAGCCAGACGCTCAGATTACTTGAACGCTGACATCAGGCGGCCCTGCGGCACTGCTCCTCTCAAGTTCTCCTCCTCCTCATATTGTGCATGGAGGATCTTGTGTCTGTGCCAGAGCTGAAGACGCAGCAGGAGCTCCAGAGACGCTCCAGTGCTTAACAGGGCCAAAAGTCCTGATATCATCAAGGGTCGGTCGCAAAACACAACACGGTCTGCACTTACTGAACACAAAACACATGAGGGTGTGCAGATCTGCTTCTGATTCTGACGAAAAAACACAGTACATCTATAGAAATTACACAATAACTCTGCTGTATCATCACCAGCGCCCGCATGTAATATGATGATATGAATTCCTCCTCTTTTGTCCACTGGACAAGAAAAAAATACATCAGATAATAATACCAAGGTACTTTGCGGACACTGAAATATTTAATATTACCACATTAATATACCATAATATTTGTGTATAATCATGGTAAATCACAATATGATGCCATATTACTTTGTATTATTTTTTAACTCATTAAAAAAAAAAAAACTGTGAATGCAGAGTGAAGTTATTTCAGTGTCTTTATTGTTAACTAAAACTAAAATAAATATTATAAAACTAATAAATATTGTTCATTGAAATAAAGCTGAAATTAAGTACATTATTAATATGAGATGAAAAACTTAAACGGAAATGAGAAATGTTTAAACAAAATAAGTACTAAAATGACTAAAACTGAAATAAAAATAAATTAAAGCCAAATATAAATATTAAAAAAGAATTTTACAAATGCACAATCAAATTCTTAAAACTTTTCTATTCAAACTTTTCTACTCAAACCATTTTTCTAATTAAAATTAAATAAAAAATGGTGATGACATGAAAAAAAAACAGCAGATGAACATAAAGAACTTTTATTATCAGCATATTCATGTACCATGATATGTGCATAAATTGACATTATATTTGCAAAATACTTATAAATAATAGTCTAAAAGTATAATATTAAAACACAATATTAACCTTATATTACCATGTCAAAATCCCAGCAATACTGTGGTACTTTCATACACCTAGGTACTCATTACCATGTTCATATAATATTCACGTTACTTCAAAGAATTTCTATGGTAACATGTCCGTAGTAATGCTATGGTATTTTCTGGTACGTCTTGAGTCATTATCGCCGCTCTCAGAGTTCAGATCTTTAATATCATTCAGCAGTAAACGTTTCTCAGGAGAACCTGAAAAAGACAGTGTCAGTGTGGCCTGAACAAAAGAGCAAATGAAATGAATCATTAGTGGCACATGGATCACTTTATTAGGCCAATCAAATTGATTTTCATTCTGCTGTCATTTAGCAGACGCTCGCCAGCATCAAGGCCTCTAATTATAGTTTTATGACGGACTCGTGCGAGTGTGAGACGTGAGATTCTCACCCTGAGCAGGACATAAAGTCAGTCCCACCATGATTTCACCATTATTTTTTGTGAAGTGGCATACTTTTTATCTTACATAATTATATATATCTTACAATTAAGACACTATATTTACCATATGATACTATGCAATACTCATACATTACAGAACAAAAACAAAACAAAAAGCTTGTTTATTAAGCAGGTATAGATAGACAGATAGATAGATATTTTTTTTTTAAATCAAATGTAAAATAAATCATTGAATTAAATTATACACTGATCCTTATTAAATCTACTAAAGTTGTTGATTTTTCTCTCTTTTTTTTTGTTTGTTTTTTCATTAAGCAGGTTTATTATGTTGCTGTCACTTTAAGACCAAATGCACAGTGTTTTTAAATTGGAGCCTGTTTTTACTGAAACAGTTTATAATCTCATTAATAAAACAAAGCATGATGTAAACAAATACATCAATAGCTTCAATCTGTACATGAATATCTGTGATTAAAGATACTGTGTTTTTAATATGCTTTAAGCTAAAAAGAAAACTTTCTGAATAAAACCGACAATAAGAATCTCATCTCATTTCTTCTCTAATTACATAATTAATCTCATGTAAAAGTTTGTTTCACTGAGTTTTGGACACAAATGACCTCCTGTAACGCCCATCAGCAAATCAAATGACAGACGATGTTAATAATCGCAATTCAAACGTCATTTAGAAAACGAACAGCGTTTATCTTCAGCGTTTGAGTCTGATCTCTTTTGTTCTGGTATTTATTTTCAAAAGCCTCAAGCCACATCTGTTTGTCAATCAGCATTAAACACAGAGTTTTTCAGTGGCACAAGAACAAAGCAGAGGTCAGAGGTCATGTGTTCATCCTCCATCTCACCTGTGCATTAAAAATATCCATTGTGAAATGTCACGGCAGGACGGGACCATACTCAAACCATACTGTCAATTAAAACAGAAGCGAGCGCGACGCAATTAGTCGTTGTGAACTAGAAGAAAAGCGCAACAGGAGACAAAACACAAACCCTGTAATTACAAAATAAGGGAGCGGAGGATTTTCCCTGTACCAGGTGGTTTCATCTTGACAAACTCTTAAGATACAGTGCAATTACACAAACCTGCAATTAGCCTAGCATCGCTAATTAGCCACAGCACTGAAGAATTGGAGATTGCATTGTTAATCTCTGCTTGTATTAAAAAGTCACAATCGCATTTCTCAGCAATTACACGCGCGCCGCTGCAGGATGGAGATGCGATTCGTGTCTCTCAGCAGATGCTGCTTATTTCTCGGAAGACTTCTGGATGCTTTTGTTGTCAGTCGTCCAGCAGTGTCTCGTGGGAGAGTCGCGCGTTTGACGAGCGTGTCTGAGCATCGGGGTTATTTGTTAGCGCGGGGACGCTGATGCTCATAATAAAATACTAACTCAAGATGAAGTGTGTTCCCAATGGAGGAGAAATCACACATCACACACAGAACTGAGAGTGTCTCTGCTGCTTCTCAGCTGTTTCTCCTGAGATAAAGACCTCAGAGTCTCACATGAGTCTGCTCTTGAGTTTCAGAAGAGATCTCAATGATGCTGTGCTGGGATTTGACAAGAGAGTGAAGTGTGCAATCAAAAATCTCAATTTGAATTCTCATGAGAATTGAAGAAGCAGAGAGAGTAGAAGGAAGCTGGGGAAACCGGTTTGGAAAATAACTGACTTTGAGAGAAAAGCAAGCAATTTGGATGCTAAAAGAAAAGAGGAAGTCAATTAGAGCTATAGCAAAAACAAAGGGCATGGAGAAATCA
>JAFVLL020029450.1:0-62867 GCA_021397915.2 Tor tambroides | reverse complement strand
GAGAAACATTGATAAAGTCAGAGGGATTATTTAATGTCTGATGAATTATTAAAAAGGCCTGTTTTGGTTTGAGTACTTCCGTCTCCTCCGTCTGTCATTACTTACGGAGTTCACCTCACACATGACACATTCATCAGGCCCGTTTCACTTCAGTGCCATTCTGACTGGCGCAATTGTTAGAAAAACAATCGTGTTAATTTTTTTCATGCACAATCATTATTCATGACCTTTATAAAAAAAAAAATTATAATAAAATGAGATGTTGTCACCGAGTTGTCAAAACATATCATTAGAGCAGCAGGAGACTTTGTGTTGCCTGAAATGTTGACTATATATATATCTAACATACTAGGCATTAATATATAAAATGAAATATATTCACTTATGCCAAATATAACTGCCAGGCTTCAAATTTGGATGCCAACTCGCCTCCCAACTGGATAAAATCCAAGCCAGAGACTGATACAGGAAATATCCTTTTCCATGGTGACCTTCCAATAGTGAGACTTTATGAAACGCCATTCTGTTTTATGTGCTTCATTAAAGGATATTAAACGAGGTGGTTGTCCTTAGTGATATCAAACTAATGATTATGCTTATATATTTGCAGGAACCTCCTCTCCCCTCAGACATTACAGAATGACATTTTATTTGTTTTGAGCTAATGTGACCATGTTTCACGTTTATTGCTGTTAATCTGTGTATCTAGAGATCTGCTGTGTGATTCCATACTTTTATGGAATTTATATCCTAATTTTACTACCAGGCATCTAGTGAATCATTAAGATTCCAAACTAATGTCCATTTTTAATGGACAATGAAGTGTAATTTAAAATATTTTGCATTATATGCAGTCAAATCCCTAAGTAATTTTACTGTCACAAGTACTTCTGGAGTATGTAAGTGATTAGAAAACATGCACGTTTTTGACTGCAAGATTAATTTTGTTGAAATCGGTTATAATTAGGCTAGTAGCTGATATTTTACTCTTTTATAAAAATGACATGTAATTTTCTGGAATAAATAAATGTGAGGACAAATGTTAATTAGATTTTCTTAATATAAGGGTTGCTAGGTGGTTTTGGGTGGTTGCTTGGGTGTTGCTTACTGGCCCAAAAAATTAAAAAAAATTGCTACTTGTTTCTTTTTGTTTTAAAAAATGGTTTTAATGAGAACAAAATTATTGAGTGCTTTAATATTTAATTAAAGTGAAAATGTGTGCAAAACACTTTCACACAGAACTCTACACCTGAGATCATTTCGTCTGCCTTACCTTCCTTTTAATTTACACTTGCATAATCCCTGTGAGTTTAGAGATTTGCTTGATTCTCATCTGGAATTGATAATAGAAAGATTAAAAATATTGACTTCCAGTACTAAGAGATGCTGTAATGTGTGTGTGTAACTGAGGCCAGCGTGTGCAAACAGCCTATAATTCAGCTTCAGTTCCCTGTGTGCATTTTGTATTTGATATTCATGCTGCGCTGGTTTGATCTCCCAATCACTGTGTATCAGTGTTGTTAATAATAAAATATATATTGTGATTGCATTTGCCATCATTGTAAATTATGCTTTGAATTATGCATCATGTTTGAACATGATAAAGCCAGCCACATCAAAGGAAAAGTCACTGTGCTTAGCAAGTTTTCAAATGCACACAAACACACAATCCCATCAGTGAAAAGGCCAATGTGACTTTGTAATACTGTCGTATTACATTTGTAATTTCTATAAATACAAATAAAAAATAAAATTAGCTACCAACCCCTGTAGAGTCTGTTATTCATAAAAACTCCCAGGTGAAGTGAAAGATCAAAAAAAACAAAAAACAGATGAGAGCAGCTGACCATTAGTGATTGCGTTACTTCTTTTTGTAATGTATCCTTACTGAAGTATAACCTAAAGAAATAAAGATTTTTTAAATGTAGAATACATGCAGGAAATGCAGGTGGTTGTTAAGGTGCAATAAAGACATTTATAGTGTTACAAAAGATTTCTATTTTAAATAAATGCTGCTTTTTAACATTCTATTCATGAAAAAATTGTACCTAATACCTAGTACCTAATAGTAACATAACCGTAATCACACAGCCTTACTCAACAAGCCACATCTGATGATTTGATGTATTGTTTACATCCATAACACAGGGCATGTTTAGTTACATTACCAATCTTAATACTTACGATTAGGGACTGAAATATCTGAGTAATAGTAACAGCGCTGCCTTCCTTAGCGAGCACAACTAATGATGTCAAGTGTATCAGGTTGTGTTTTTTGACCTGGAAACAGTTTAAAGACTTAAATCAGGACTTCTGGGTCCAGGTGCTTCAGAACGATCAGGGCCGACCAGGAACCCTGGGAAATAAACAGCCGCCCTTCGTGCTCTTTTATCATCATTTCCATTACATCAAGCAGCTCGTTATCGGCAGTGTTTTTATTAAGTCTGCGGTTAATGTTGAGTGTCCGCTAAGTGAAAAGGCTCAGTGATTAATGCAGTAAAGCACTGTTCTCAGATCTGTGGACTAAAGCAGGCTCATACACAAAAGTGCAGTACACAGAGACACAGAGGGGTGAATCCATCCTTGCTAGTGCAGAATTTCTCTACTGACTCCCCAGTGTGTCACTGCTGAGGAGGAGTCCGGTCTGACTAATGACTGTCTCTAACGTCCTATACTGGGACCCATTACACTCTCTCTCTCTCACACACACACACACACACACACACACACACTCTCAAAGCGTCACTGCGGACACATATCCTCACGCACGCGTGTTAACTCCTACTCTGTGACTAATGATGGTGTCTTATGGCCCATACAAGGGTCAGTAAATCAATTACACATTCTAATAAAGAAGCAGACACATCTCTCTCAGCCTGTCACCACTGATATATTACACATACTATGAGTGAGATTGCGTGTGTGTGTGTGTGCGTGTGTGTGTGTGTGTGTGTGTGTGTGTGTTTGTGTGTGTGTGTGTGTGTGTGTGTATGTATGTATGTGTGTTAACGCTCCACTGAGGCCTTTCCAACTCCCACACCACAGTGTGGACTTATGATGGAATTATACTGAATAATAATGACAACTAACTACCAAACTAAATCACTTCAATGCCATCAAACTATAAAACTAACATCTGCTCATTGTTTATTCTACCACTATGAATCATCTTTAATTAGTGCTGAAAAATGATGTACATTTCATGTGTTCATTTAGACAAATTTCATCTACGCAAGCGTGAAAATCAAACTGCTACTCTTTTTTTTCACTGCATAATTATTAGTTTCAATAGCATAATAAGACTGACTTACTTGCAGACAGCAGATGATGCATCCAACCAGGATTCTCTCCACTGTATAAATGGTGCCTATAAAAAGAAACCACATATTAACCTACGGCGACTACGGTTTGAACTTAGAAATAATTGTCTATTTTACAGATCTAATTCACTGACTCACTGAAAAATCATTAACTGGAAAATATCAGTGGATCTATGAAGGAGGAGGACAGATTACACTAGCATGATAGAAGTTTTGAACAGCTTTGCAATTGTCTAGGTACTTGCTTTTCTATTGTCGACCTCAAATTAAAAAGATTTTGTGTTTTCTATTAAGAATCACCTGTAATATATATCTAGTCTGACAAACTTGCATGTGCTATCTTTTATTTTTAACTCCTTGAATGTCATGTTTTTCACGTCAAGCTAAAATGAAAAATACTTTTCAAATTTTTTACATCATAAAATGTGTTGTGTGAAAATATCATTCTCCAGTTCTAGAGTCAATCCTTCTGGCCATTGTTGTACAGTGGCAAAAACTTGTATTTTCTTGATTGGTTAGAACTAATGGATTGTAATAGAGTTGAGCAGCATGTGTACAACTTAATCTCATTTAATTATTTAGTCCCATCAAACTTTGGGTATTGAACGAACATGCAGTGACATCTAGTGACACCAACAGCAATATTTCCTGATGTCTCTAAAAGTAGATACAGCAGGTTAAGAAATGAACACAGTGTCAGGAGTATGTAGTAAGACTGAGTCTCTTACAAGACTAATTAAAACCAAGTAAACATTAAAAATCACTATATTCCCCACAGGTCATAGTTCAAATGTGATGAGCCAGAAACTGAACTGTGTCTGGTTAAATGCGCTGATTCAAACCTGCCAGCCTTGTTAACAATGCACTCATTGTCAATTTGCATATTCACAATCATAGCCATCGGGGAGGTCATTAACCTCTTCTGATGTCAAACTATAATAGTGGTTTGGGACACGTTGTCAGCAACAACACTGTTTACTCGATCCATCGCTTTAGGGCATTTCCCCCCTCATTCTGAACGGCTGCAATTCGTATGTGACTAATACGCTATGGGTCATGACTGCAATGTGGAGCAATGAGCTGCCAACCCCTGTAGACTGTGTTATCCATAAACACTCACAAGCGAAAACATGTTAGTTTAAAGGCAGTGCAGCTGAGGGTAGCGGATATAGTGAGTGGGCATGAGAAATTGCGGTTTTCTAGGGAATGAGAATTACAGTAAGGTCGTGGAAGTCGTAATGTGCCCAGAGCTCGAATAAACTACTAACCCATTTAAATCTGAACGCTTGATGTATTATAACAAAGCAATCAGGTTGCAGACAGCAGGCTAGTCCAAATAACCAGCAAAACATGACTCTTTTAGTGCAGAGGCTGAGTTATTAACGTCTAAAACTATAATTCATACATTATTTAACATTTACAATCAATTCAATATGCTCTGCTTGTCAATGACATGTTGCTCTGCTGCTGAAATGTGCACAGGTGAATACCAGTGTTGAATTTTTACATTCCCATCTCGCATCCCAAAAAAAAAGGATATATATGTAAGGGATTAATCGCAAGATAAACCCCAACAGGGCAACCAAGATTTAAATCACCCCTGAATGGGTTTATTTTGCTATAACAACCGGCTGTGTGAGGGAATAGCACACAAACATCACGGAGACATCTATTTGACATCTGCAAGATGTGTTTTTTAGAATATTTTAGAATGTTTGCTCATCTGCAATACGTCTATTGGATGTTTCTGATCAGATGTCAAATAGACATATATTAGATGTCTTTAAGATGTTTATGATTTAGAATGTATGTAAAACTGACATCTGAAAGACGTCTGTCAGACGTTTGTACACAGCAGATGCTTTCCAGATCAAGAGATCTTTAATAGACATCTTGAAGACGTACATGTGCTAGTTCACCCAAAAATAAAAATTCTGTCAACACTGTCACCCTCCACTTGTTCCACAACTGTATCAGTTTCTTTCTTCTGTTAAACACAAAAGCAATGCTTCCACGAAGAAAAATTGATCCTAGCAAGTTCCTGATGAAATAAACACCAAAAAACAGCCTAAGCTGGTTGGCTGGTTTTAGCTGGTCATCCAGCCTGATCATAGCTGGTCATAGCTGGTCAGCAGGCTGGTTTTAGAGGGGTTTTGGCCACTTCTTTAGCTGGTCAGGCTGGGAGACCAGCTAAAACCAGCTTGACCAGCAAAAACCAGCTCCAACAGAAATCCAACAGCCGTTTCTATGTTTGTAATTGTATCACTCCACTTGCGCAACTTCTCACAGTGAGTGTCATGGCGGACACCCAAATCCGTGCTTATGGCCGAATCACAGCCATGCCGATATACAGCCATATCTCACGTCTACTTGTGTGATATTGCTCTTATAATCCATTACAGCGTACAGAACAATCGTTCTAGCAGCAAGGGGAACACGCAACAATATAACCGTAGCCTACTATTAATAATGAAGTCCTCCGGTTTCATTTACAGTAAATACAGTTGATAACTGAGGTGCAAGATATGACACCAGCTGCTTCTGAATGAAATGAAAGAGAGTTTGTGGTGTGATAGGAGACGTGAACGTAGCGCCGGCCTCAAATACTTGGATGACCAAACATACAGCGTTGCTTTTGACAAAGGTCATAACAAGGGAAAACAATGACCTTGTCAGAATGTCGCGACTGACCAGAATCAGGTATTTCAGAGAGTCGTTTAGTAATACCTTGTAAACTTTTGGTGCATTCCCAAATGTGGTAATTACCATAATTAATTGATGACAACTCAACACTGTTCCTGTGTTTGAATTATGTATTATGTGTTTCTGTAGCAACTTCATTAAGGCCTAAATGTATCTGTATAATTTGAGTAATGAATAGACAAAACCACAATGGGCCTACAAGTAACAATTGTTATGCAAATGCCTTGTATAAGCACACCAATTATGCTTTCTTTTTTTCTTTCTTTTTTTTATGACATCAAATTACGCTTTTTGTTGATGTTGGGGTGATTGTTCCCACCATAATAAGATAACCATAATGATAACTATAGTATGTTAGCATCCAAACCAATGCACAACAATATTCTGTTTATGTTATGTTGTATGCCATGGCTTGAGCTCTTTAAAGTCAGGTGGATTCTGATTGGTTGTCATTGTTTTTATCAAGCATCAACTGGAAAAAAATAGTTCTGAAAGGAATTACAACAATATTGTTCCTCTGTGTCTTTATCATTGTAGTTGTGGTGTGGACCTCCCTATTCTCATAAAATTAGAACGATTATTAAAACTTAAGTTATCACTTTAGTGAGAACAGTTCTTTAGCTTTAGAGCACCGTTCCAGTTGTTATTTTCAAGTTGGAGGTGGAAAAATTCCTTGTAATTGACATGAGTGTAGCCTATATTAGCCATCATTTATCATAAAGAAGAGCTGAGGTGGATAGATCCACGAATCCTAAGCCTTGACCTCTGACCCCTCTCTATTTAATCGGCTGTGTCAAAGCATCACAGGCAAGCGAAACTCATTTATACTTGGACTTGGAGTTGAAAAGGACAGTGTAAATAATCTGCTCCAAACAATCTGAGGGCATCTGTCACATTAATCTGAACGAGAATCGGGTGAGACGGATCCTCCTGTGGATGGAGGATGTTTTATTCTTTTTGTTCTTGTGTTGGAGAGCGGCCTTGAATTATTATGAGATATGAGCACAGACACACAAATACATGCTTAAAAGTATGCACACACACAAACACTCCGCATCTGATATAAAATAGGGTGTGTGAATACAATTGTTTGTGTGGGTCTGGTTTTGACTACATTGTAGTGGCCAAATGTCACCACAAGGATAGTAAAACCTGCATTATGTTAATTAATGTATTAATGAATATGTAAATATGCTAAATGGTTTCTGCTAATGCAGGGCTCGACATTAACGCTTGTCCGCTTGTCCGGGACAAGTGAATGTTTTGGACGGGCAAGTGAAAGAGAAATTTACTTGCCCAATCGGACAAGTAACTTGAAAAAGTTAATACCAAAAACAATAATAACTGCCTTTATTTATGAAATAGCCTTTGTTACAGGGGTGTGCGATATATATCGTTTGCGATACTTTCGTAATTGTTGTTTTAACGAGTGTATTGCAAGAATCAAACAAAACACCTACAGAGTGCACGCGTAAAGTCGTCTAGGTTAGACTAGCTCACGTGCGAGTGCGTTCTTTCACTGCACGATTCAGTATTAAAATGCATGAAGAATGATCAGAAAATTCAAGATATGGGAGCAGAAAATTTATATATTTATATAATGTCATATAGTTTCACACGAGGATCGAGCGCCGTTTTTTTTTTTTTGCTCCAAAAACCATCATGATTACAATTGTGATTTTTATAACAGTTCAATAAACAAGAAGTTAACATTAAGAGACTTGAGTTTTAGACACCATATTTCCTGTTTTTGCTCTGTTTCACCAACAAAAATAATTCCAAACACAGCCACAGCACTGTTTTGGGTCTCTGAGCAACATGACGGCGTTTCGTTCCTGAATAAATCAATCGTTTAAATGCTTCGGTTCAGATGCAATGATTCACTTATAAACAGTGACTTGATGCCACCTACTGGTGGTTTTAATTTCACATTTATAGTATTTTTTAATTTTTTAAATAATTTCAAATATCAGTTTTCAACGTTTTATGAATCAAAACATTATTTATTCATTTGTAACTGCAGATTAAAGCATTCCATGTCCCTCAGAGCTGCATTAACAGTGGGTAAATATATCTATTCCACTTCAGATGCAGTTTCTGTGTTTCCTCTACATTGCAAAGATGAATTTTGTTGATACTGATTTCATTTGTTTGGTAACAGCCCAAATGTCTTATTATACTAATTGTCTGATTAAATTGAACTCTAATTAAAAATTTTAAAATTTAAGTTATATATAAAAAAGAAGTAAATATATAAAAAAGAAGTAAATATTAGCATTTTATTTTTAAGTTTAATATAAAATAATTGCATTTGTAATTAATACTCCCTTTTTATTTTAAAATATAATAGTATTTTCACACTTTATTATTTTTTTCATTATTTTATTTAAAAAGAAAAATCTAACTAAATAAACTAAATGTATTTTGTATAACCACAATAAATAATTATATTTATAACTCAATTAAAAAAAAAATTTTCTCCGGGCAAGTAACTTTTATACTCGGACAAGTAAATGACAAATTTACTTGTCCGAAGGACAACCACATGAGAATGCTTAATGTCAAGCTCTGTAATGGTTGGATGTGTGTGTGTGTGTGTGTGTGTGTGTGTGTGTGTGTGTGTCTGCGCGCGCGCGCAATAAAGAGAAAGGTGCTGTCTGTAACTAATATTATTCAGGTAACTCACAACGTGACAGTGTGAGAGAGCGTGGGAGAGATTGATTTGATGCCCCGGGCGTTGTCCTCCTTTCATTTGTTGGTTTCAGGGTTCAGATGATTCAAGAGCAGGCCAGCGGCATGAGATAATTGAACAAGCTGAACTCTCACACCTCTCTAAGTGATTATCTTTAAATCTTTACAATTCTAATTCTGCCCGGGTTTTAGGTTTGAGCATTGAAATGGTAATAATATGACATGAAAAAACCTGATTATATTCACGAGCATCCATTCAGACTAGTTTAATTAATAGATAGTATTCATTAGTGAAGATGTTATAACACTCCAGTGATAACGGCCTCATTAAAGCACGCGGCATTTATTTAATCTCTACTGCCACCTAGTGTCTCAAATATGACTTACATGAATAGTATGTTTTCATCATGAAAAAAATAAAAAAATAAAAATACCGTACATGGATTACCATATCAGTGAACTTGCCAAACTTCTTTATTATCTGAAAAACATGAAGTTTCAACCTTTACAGACCCAGAAGGACTACTAATATCAAAAAGCTATATTTTCTCCTCATAATAACTTTCAGCAAAACATTATTACAGTATAGGCTATATAATTTCAGAGGCTATATAAAATCAGATCACGAGTTAATGTTTATTCAAGAATTTATGGTAACACTTCACAATAAGGTTTAATTCATAAACAATAATTATTTTTTCATTATTTACCATGAACTAGCAATAAACAACAATTTTTACAGTAGTTTTTAATTCTTGGTTCATTTTAAATTCCAAGTATATTATTGTTCATTGTTGATTTATTTTCCTTCATAATGCATGTTAGCTAATGTTTTCTAGTGTAATCTAAAAACGTGAAATGAATAAATGTATAGGAACTTAGAATTTGCATAAATTCGTAAATTAATAAAATAATGAATTCCGTATTGTTTATTATTTGTTACTGATGGCTAAAATTTATTGAACTTATATATATATCCTTGCAGTACCTTTAAAGACCCCCAGAGGTCTACAGATCCCTAGTAAACCCTGGATTGTGATGTTATGTATGAGAGAGAATGAGAATGAGCTTTATTGCCAGGTATGTTTACACATACGAGGAATTTGTTATAGTGACAGAAGCTCCACAGTGCAACAGAATGACAGCGACAGGACAGGACACAGATAATAAAAAGAATAATATACAAATATACAAAAATAGACAATGTACAAAATAGCAAAAACACAATATATAATATAGACAATTATGTTGCAGGTATATGTGCAAATTTGAAATGTAAATAAGTATGTGTGTTAAATAATGTATAATAGTGCTGTGTGTTCCACGTTTATTGTCAAGTGTTCATGAGATGGATTGCCTGAGGAAAGAAACTGTTCCTGTGTCTGACCATTCTGGTGCTTAGAGCTCTGTAGCGTCGACCAGACAGCAGCAGTTTAAAGAGGGAGCGTGCTGATGTGAGGGGTCCAGGGTGATTTTGCCAGCCCTTTTGCTCACTCTAGATGAGTACAGTTCTTGGAGAGTGGGGAGGGTTGTACCAATGATTCGCTCAGCAGTCCGGACTACCCTCTGTAGTCTTCTGAGGTCAGATTTGGTTACTGAGCTGAACCAGACAGTTATTGACGTGCAGAGGACAGATTCAGTGATGGCGGAGTAGAACTGTTTCAGCAGCTCCTGTGGCAGGTTGAACTTCTTCAGCTGGCGAAGGAAGTACAGCCTCTGCTGGGCCTTTTTCACAGTGGACTCAATGTGAGTGTTTCACTTCAGGTGCTGAGAAATTGTGGTGCCCAGGAATCTGAATGACTCCACTGCAGTCAGTGCTGTTCATGATGGTGAGTGGGGGGAGTGGAGATCTGGAATATGGAAGCAGGTAGCAATATTCAATTTGAAATATTGAATATTGTCACCCATACACTTCCAAATATGAAATTCTTGTATGTATGTATGTTTGTTTATTTATTTATTTTTAAGAATAAGACATTTTACAGAATGTTGGGTTCAAGCAGCAATGTATGTATGCTTGTTTGTTTATTTATATGTATTTTTGTAATTTCTTTATTTTTTGTAGCACACACAAACTCATAAAAAAGGTACAAAAGCTGTGACACTTTTCAAAACCATTTAGGTACTAATAGCTACCTGTATTTCAGGTAGGCCACTACTGTTTCCCTTTAAGGAGTACCGGCTTAAAGGAACAGTATTTTTTCTGAGAGGGCAGAAAAATCCTTCTTCTTTTTTCCATTTTTTTTTTCTTTTTTTTTTTTTGTGAACTACTCCTTTAAGTTTGTCCAATAGTTCTAAGACTTCAACATTCTCTTATTTCTCTGTAGTTCAACAAACATCCACCAGAGAACAGCATGACTCCATGCTGAGAGAAGACTCTTTTATATTCCAATAAAAACAATTCAGGAAGCAGCAAGAGCTGATCTCAGGTCAGCATTTTTATTCTACTTGTGAATTTTTAATAACTGTCAGAAGAAAGAGAATTACTTGAATATGGACAATAGAGGAAAAAATCTGAGAGCAAGAACAAAGCATCACTTTATTACTTTTTCTCACTGACATGCAAACATACACAGATTAGAAGCAGATAGGGTGATCACTTGCACTCCATATGATTTCAAAATACATTACATTTTCTCTTTCTAGTATTTTTTCTCTCCCTTGTTCAGTCTCTGAGAGACATGAACATGAGTCAGGCTGTATGGAGTGAGTGTAGGCGGAGGTGAGAGCGGATTGTAAAGGGAGAGACACTGCTGAAGCTCACTGTACTGTATGTAGCAGCATGCACACAATATTCACTAACAATACAGCATGGTTGCATCGTGGTATTACTAAGCACTGCCACTGCAGAAGCTTCAAAAATGCTACAGAAACTCAATTTTATGTGAGCCACAAAACCTATTTTTATTTCACATGGCCTTAAAATGTGTCACAGGCCCCTCATGCGCAATATCACATGCAAAAAAAAAAAAAAAAAGTACAACCAAACATGTCAGCTGCAAGCCTGCAACAACACAAAAACAACTGGTGACATTATCAATACAAATAACCTCTAAAATGCCAGCAATCATGTCGCCTGCCAAAAAACACTAAATAAAACACCACAGACTGAAATACAAATATTTGTAATGCATGAGACTTTAATTATTCAACAACTACACAAAAACAACATTAGAAAGTGTAATTTTCAGTTCCAACACAGCTTAATTACAGTCATAAGATATCATGATGACATTAAAACCAACTCCAAAACAGATCATCTGAATTGAACAGAGCTGAATGGGAAGACTGGAGTCAACAGTTTGTGTGTATGTGAGTGTATGCCTCAAGAATAAACAGCCCCGTGGTTATGCAAGATCCTCGTGGGAAATTGGCCAGATGTGCCTAACTTGAGGCATGAGACTTTCTACTCACTTCTTTCTGTCTTTTAAATGAACAATTCAGTTATTTTTACTGTTCTGTGACATCTGGAAACACAAAAACATAGCAGTCAACCTCCTCCAGATCTATTTAACAAATGATAAACAGAGGGACCTGCATCCTAACCTGTCTTGGTCACAAAAGTTTAGGACAGAGGATATGAGAGTAATGGTACACAACATAGTTGTGCTTAAATTTGACTCGCCATTTTCATAAGGTCAGAGGTGGAACAATATGCACATGAGACTGACTTTAATGTCAGCCAAGTCTTTCTTTTCCACTCCATCGTCCTGGAGCAGTTGTTGTAGAATACAAGACACAAACACTATTCACTCAATTTGTCAAAGTAAGTGTTCTAAAAACCTTAACTACTCCTACTACGTTAGTCCCATAACTAACTCTACCTTGAGTTCTACCCTCGGAAAAGAAAGAAAAAAAATCACTAGAAAACCAGATAAGGTTTACAGACATTTCCTTTAACCCACACAATGCAATGCGTAATTAAATATACAAGAAAAACACCTATATATGTATCTTACTGTTCAAAAACTTGGTAGTGTATAGAGTTCTGGCATGAAACTCTAGATGGCGCAGTCTGATAGGTCTAACGCAATCTGAACTAATAATATCATCACATGGCACAACTGATTGGTTCTCTCCTGTATCGGTAGCCAATTAGCTCTCTGTTCAACATTCAAATATATGACTAGTGCTTGGTAGCAGTTTCGCAGCGTGCTTCAGAAACCCTCCACCTTCCCCAGATCCACCTGTATAGATCTGCTACGAGGTGATTCATGTGTGCTATAGGGGGTTATTTCTTGTATGTTATAAGGGGAAAGGGGAGGAAAGGGAAGTGGTGTGTGGCCAAGTATGGTGACCCATACTCGGAATTTGTGCTCTGCATTTAACCCATCCAAGTGCACGTACACAGTAGTGAACATACACCTGGAGCAGTGGGCAGCCAATGCTGCGGCACCCGGGGAGCAGTTGGGGGTTTGGTGCCTTGCTCAAGGGTCTCACCTCAGTCGTGGTATTGAGGGTGGAGAGAGTGCTGCTTATTCACTCCCCCCACCTACAATCCCTGCCGGACCTGAGACTCGAACCCACGACCTTCGGGTTACAAGTCCGACTCTCTATCCATTATGTCACGATTGCCCAATATTTGCAGCAGCAGCAGCAAATATTGGGCAGACTGCCTCATATTTGCAGCAGCAGTATTTCTTACATGCTCACAGCAGCATGTTGTGGATATATTGGCAGTAGCAAGTCTTGGTACTTGCTCTGCCACAGCTGCAGCAGCAATGTAGCAGATGTATTCCACCAAGACCAAATATATTATCATTGTCATGTATATTACCATGCCAATCCCTGTCATGACAGAAAAAAAAATAAAATATATATATATATATATATATATATATATATATATATATACACACACACACACATCCACAAATGTCTATTTAGAAATTTTATGTATGGAATAATTAATTTTAAAACTAATCCAAAGATAACTGGGAAACTCATGTTCATCAAATCCATAGGGGCCCAAGAATAAAAGGAAATGTCATGAAAAATATATTGTTTTTATATATTCTCCACTAACACCTTAGAGTATCATAGAGGTCTTAGACCTTGGACATAAACAATTTTATCAATTTACAAATACAAAATTCTAATTTATTGTAGCAATGGAGGAAATTCTCTTATACATCAGCCAAACAAAAGCAGGTGTTCATGTGCAGGATCAGAAGAATAATGAATCGTTGTTAGTCATTTGTTTGCTCAGGTACTGAAGTAATTAGGATAATTATCCACAATTCATAAAGGGGAAGGTTGGTTACAGAGCACTGGCGTGTGCAGGGTTAAATGATTCACTGAGAGAACAATGTATGGTGGATGAAAAAGAACAGAGCCAGTCATGAGAGATGTCAGATCCGGGAGGCCAAACTCAAGTTCAGATCCGTTTTGAGATCAGGTTTGTTTTGTGTTATAAATTGTGTGTTTGTGTGAAGCTGAAAGTGTAAGAAGAGAAACATGAAAAAGAGACAACTTTACAACTTCACTTTGTTTTCTTATTCTATTCTTGGGAGGTCTTTCTAGGTCAGCATGGTTGCTGAGAGTTTGGAGCTAAACCAATTTGTGTATTGGGGGATGAAATCCTAGTGCTTTTTATGGGATGTTATTTAAAAGAAAAGCAATAACATGTAAGTTATTCAATAGGTAGGTGAAGTAAACATTTAATAAAAGCTTTACACGCAAACAGATGCAAACAGGTCCACAAATAAAACCAAAAGCCTCGGGGTAAGATTATATGAGACATAAATACAATCAGCTTTTTATGGGCAATACAGAACATATTAGGCTATATATACACGTTCATTATTTATGGATGTTTAAGAGTAAAACTGCTATAAAGAGGCCAAAAAGCCCAGCCTCAGCAGGGCTGTATAAATGTGTGTTTGATGTCTAACATCTGGCTCGTATCTTCGCGTTTGTATAAACTCTATCTGTGTATTTTAAAGATAAGGCTCGTGGGGGGGTCGTGGTGGTCCTGTGGGCGGACAGGACTAGTCACGTGATCCCCTCACCAAGTTCCCACGCAAAACACTCCTCACACATCCTGATACGCGCAACTACGGCTCTAGATAGAAGAAACTGAGACTTGAGGGAAAATAGACTCAGATGCGTCTGATGTGTTGTTGTTAGTTATTCTGGCTGAAGCCGATTTATATAGTTATGTTTCCTGTTGCAGTTCTGGGGTTAAATTTAAGTTGAGACCGAGAAAGGTGAGTAGCCTATTTCTTTCTTTTTGTGACTAATAGACTTGCTTAGATAGACGGACGCAAAATGTTTGATGAATTGCGACTGTCTGCAAAGCAAGAACTGCGCAATTTTTCCAATTAGAAGTTATCTTTAAATGCATTAAAAATGAGTCAAAATTATGTTCGGTTTTTATCTTTATGGATGTGAAGTTAGTAGGCTATTCATCTTAAATTTCATGTATTGTTATATAGCAGCAGCTACAAAATATTAGTGCATCAAAACCTTTTGAACTGCCTACCAAGAGAGCATTTCGAGGCATTAAATGCTTGCGCAGTTCTGTTGCAAACTGATTCGGAACGCGCATGAAGCCCAAAAATTCTGCACGCACCAATAATACCTATAAATGCTGTCTAGGTAGGCAGCTCACTAAGTTTTGAGACACAGCAGATTTCTTAAAAGCGCGCAGGCGGCGGTTGCGAGACGCGCTATACAAGATGGGGGAGATTCAGGACGTGAAAAAGAGTTCTCCTGAGAAGGAAGGCTTCGGTTACTTTATAGCTTGCTCTTATGTGTTAGGTACGTCATAGACATTAATGTAGATTCAAAAACAACTGTACACGGTTTAGAGATAAAAACTGAATTCAGGTTCAAAATAAAACTTCTGTTGAGGGTGTTGGGGTGATTTAGGGCTATCAGGGTGGAAAGAGGGGCATTTGAGGTTTGAATTGTTCTCTGTGGGGTGCGTGCAGATATGCATGACTTAAATAGGATGTCAGCTGGAGAGCAGACATGCAGGTGTGTGAGAGAGAGTGTTTATTTGTATGTGTGTGTTTAGACAATTCATTTGTAATCCAAAGAGCCCTGACCTTTTTGTATTCATCCAGCAATTGTGAACACAGCTTCAAGTGAATCAGAAAAACACTCAGCCCTCCTCTCTATTTCTCTCTCTCTCTCTCCCTCTGAAGCAGAAGGTTGTGTGTTGTGTTTATGTATGAGCGAGGGTGAGTGTGTTGAGATGAGTGCGGGCGATGAAGAGGGCGGTTTACCCATCCGCCCCCCATCCAGTCTAAATGTGAAGAAGGTCTACAGCGAGTGCGCAGAAGAACTCCAGTCCCCCGAGGCTCTGAGGAGCAGCGCTATGTCACCTGACCTGAGGCAGGACTTCAACATGATGGAGCAGAGAAAGAGAGTCACACAGATTCTACAAAGTCCAGTAAGACGTCACTCCCACACACACTCGCACCAAAGTGAGAATTCGCATGCTCTTTCTCTCTCTCCCTCCCTTTGCATTTTAAGAGGAGCCCACGCTTGTTTGATTGCATAACAACCAACAAGTGGAGATCCGTTGCCATTAGTAACCATGCACAGATTATCAGAAACACTGGGAGTGGGTGAATTGAATAAAGAGCCTGAAGTGATTTCTGTGCATCATGTTTGAGGGCCATAACTCTAGAGGCACATTTCTGATGCCTTAGATGGAGCTAGGTCTCTTATCTGATTATAGTTTCATCTATTTTTAATATCCATATAATATGCAAAATCTGAAGCTGTGTGTTCATGTCCTGGTTTTACCTAAATACACAGCAAAATCTTTCATCATTTGCAGCCCTGAGGCTTTGAGGTTAAAGTTCATAGTTTCAACTTTAAATTTGAATGATGTGATGTCCATGATTTTTGTTTTTAAATCAACATCACAATTTTAAGTTTAAATGTATATAAAGCATATGTCTTCTTTTTCTGCTATTCTGTATTTTTATCATTTTAATCACTGTTTTTTCTTCGTTAGTGGATTATACTAAATGGTTCTTTGGTGCAGCATATTTGTATGTTAAAGTACAAATATTCATGCTTGAGGCCATAAGAGCTGCATGCTTTGTAAATATAAAAAGCATATAATGCTGTTTAAAATGTATTAGATTAAGTATATCATGTCTCACCGCAGGGCATGTTGACTTCTCTGAACTGTTTCACGGCAAAGACACATATGACTGGATATTCTGTTTACTGAACTTTTCTCTTAAAGCCTGTTTTGTAGTCAGTGATTATTTAATACCATGAAAGAATGAGCTATGAACAAATCAGAAATGTCCTATATTTGAGTAAAATATAAGTCACACTTAAAATGAAGTACTTTTTTTTTTTGCATACTGTTCAAAAGTTTGGGGTTGGTACATTTTATATGCTCACAGAGGCTGCATTTATTGCTAAAAAAAACAATATTGTGAAATATTGTCCCTATTTAATACCAATAATGATTTTCTATTTTAATATGTCTTAAAATATAATTTGAGCATCAAATCGTTGTATTAGAATAATTTCTGAAGGATTATGTGACTGAAATCTGGAGTAGTGACTGCTGAAAATTCAGCCTTGCCTTACAGGAATAAATTACATTTTAAAACATATTAAAAGAAACATTTCTTCATCTGTTGAAAACAGTGTGCAAACCATGATACATTTTTCCTGGATTCTTTGATGAATAAAAGAAAAAACTGTAATATTTTAATCAATTGCAAAGTGCATTGCTGAACAAATATTACTGACCCCAACCTTTTGAATGTTACTGTAGATTAAATAAAATAGAAATAAATCACAAAAATATGGAGTAGCAACTGCAAACAGCTTATGCAAAACCTTTTCTCAGTACTACTTTTCTTGCAATTTCATTTAACCAGCTGGTCTTTTTAGTGACTGCAAAAGTCAGTTTGTGTGTTGAACAGAAAATTGATTATATTGATTACTATTTCTTTAAAATAAATGCCACTTGGTTTGATATTTTGTTATCTAATGCACTGACATACATGTGTTGATAACGTGTTAAAATGTGTGTGTTTTTTGCAGGACTTTAAGGAGGAGCTGGAGTGTATGGTAAAGGAGCAGTGTTCCAAAGGCAGTAACTCCAGTGGTCTCCTCGGTCACATCGCACAACTGATCATCAGCAATACACTTAGCAACACTGGAGTATACAGTCCCAGCAGTGAGTGCACACACACACTTTCATTGACATTTTATACATTCCCACTGATGATTATTTGTTGTTGCTATGGTCAACAGATGGCAAGCATGTAATTCTGTATGGTTATCAGCTAGAAGCTCAGATAAAGCCAGATATTTATTTTTGTTGTTTGGCTGTGTGTGTGTTTCCAGGTGCAGGATCAATTAGTCCAGTGAATGATCTGTGTGGTGTGGAGTGGTTTAATTGTTCTAAAGCTGAGAGACAGGGCCGCTGCAAACTCGCCTGCATGTACCGGCTGCTAGACCTATACGGACATACCCACTTCCCAAATACGTATATAACTGTAAGTACTCACATTTATTGCACACTTTGGCTTTTTTCCACGCAGAGCACAAATTGTTTTTCAAATCCGACCTATAGGACTGACTGTGCTCACTGTCATTTTGTATGTAATAAAATTAGATGCTTTTGTTCAGACAACACTGGTTACCATAGTTATGGCTTAAGTGTCAGAACAATGCAGAGAGACAAAAGATTAGCTGCCATTGTGGAAAGAATAGACAGAAAACTGCAAATTCTACTTCTGCTCTGATCTGTCATGACTCACAACTCACTAAACGACAAAAGCATCAGATGGATTACTGTACTGTACACATTCATGCATATATTCTCAGAAATAAATAGGTACAAAAGCTGTCATTGGGGCGATGCCCTTTTAAAAAGTACTAATATACTTTTTAGATACTGATATGTAACTTTATGTAACTGATATGTACCACATCAGCAGAGCTAGGTAGATTACTTGCTAATTGTAATTCGTTACTGATTCCAAATTACATGACAAAAACTGTAGTTTGTAACGTAATCCATTACATTACACATTTTAGGTAATATAGTCAGGCTACTTTTAGATTACTTTTGGCCTGATTTATCACATTGATTTAAATAGGATAATCCTGTACCATATTGATATAAAAATGCAAAGAAAAAGAAAATATATTCCATTCGTTGTTATTGACAACATGATGTGAATTAAACATTACATTATCAAGGTTTCCCAAACTGGGGTTCATAAAGGAACTGCAGGTAGTTTGTGAGTTTAATGAAAGTCAATTAATTAAAGAATTAATTAATGAAATCATAAAAATGTAAAAAAAAAAATAAAAAAAAAATCATTTTAAAATAACATCAATCAAAATAAAATACTTACTAAAAAAAATTTATATTTTATTTGGTTACCTGCATGTCATGTGACCAATGTCAGAGAACCTTGAACATGCGATTCATGTGATTCTTAATTATTAAAATATTTATTTTTAAAATCTCAGGGGTACTTCAAGTAAATATATTAGATGAAAGAGGTTCATCTGACAAAAAAGTTTGGTAATCCCTGCAATTTATGTAAATAAGAAATAAGGAATAAGGAATTTGTGCATTTTTATGTTTGAAAGACAAAAGCGTTCCAAAGACAAACTACATGACTGCTACATACCTGTAGTTAAAAAACCTACTGAGTGATAATTCAAATAAAAATTAATGCTGTGTGACCTCTCAAATTTCTGTGTGATTAATATCCACCTGACTAGTGACTGGTCTTTGTGGGAATGTCTGCAAAACCGGAAGACTTTATGACTGTGTTTTAAAATTTAAAATATCAAAAAGACGAAGTAATCATGTAATCAATAAAAAGTAACTGTAGTCTGATTTTGAGTATTTTTAAATGTAATTTTATCAAATTACAAGTACTTTATTTTTGGAATATAATTACATAATCCAGATTACATATAATCAGTTACTACCCAGCTCTGCACCTCAGTGATAGCTTTTGTGCTTTTTTCTGAGAGTGCGTGCTTCAATACATTCACCACTGATTTGCAAGTGCAAATGAGTGAATTGAGACAGCTGTCCTCTTGACGTCACACTTTCTTCTCTGAATGATGAAAAAACTTGAAAAGTTATCTACCATTCAGACTGAAATGCATTTCCAATATTGCATTTAAATATATACATATAAATATGGTTTGCTTCGAGTTTGTAAAAATCAAATGTTTTGTTTTTTGCTGTTTTGAAGAAGAAAAACAATCTTAACATCCTGATTTTAGCTAATTCTGGCCAAATGTCGCCCATTTAAAAAAAGGAAGAGGCCACCTTTACTTGCTGTTTAGTTGTGGATTTTTCTGAAATAGATAATGCCACAATTCCAGACCAGCATGCAAAAATGAATTCAAAAAGTGTCATGGCAGTCTTTGTGAACAGTTGTTCAGAAAACACTGTAAAAATAATGGCAACGTGTAGAGACCTTCTCTATATTAAAAGAAAAATATATTATACATTATTTCACCATGTTGTATGTCTGATACCAACATTTATTATAATGCACTCTCTCTCGCTCTATCTGTCTTTCTTTTGCTCTCTCTCACTCTTTCTCTGTTATTTTCTTCTCCAGCTGCGTATCAGTAAAGAGCAGGATCATATTCTTATTCTTCCTAAAGGACTGTCGTTCTCAGAAGCCACAGCAGCTAGTCTGGTACACACACCCACACACATCCTGAACATGAATTATAAAGTTGGAAACCCTGACAACTGAATATAATTACACCATTATATGTAATATGTGGAAGAATATATGAAATAAGGCAATAAATAATGTTTATCACTTCATTGTAATGTTTGGTTTTCAAAGGTGAAGGTAAATCTGATTGGTGAGGTGGTTGATCAGGGAGCCACTGCATTACCTGTGGATGTTTTGGGATTCAAACCACATTCTGCAGTGTATTCTGCCCGACCAGATGCCAAATGTGTTGTTCATACATACACACCAACTACAGCTGCCGTGAGTAATAACACACACACAAGCAGTGTGTGTGTGTGTATATATATATATATATATATATATATATATATATATATATATACACACTGTGTATATGTCCTGCAGCCCCCTTGGAAGTTTGCTGAGGCCCCCTAGTGGGCCCCAGACCCTTAAAAACCATTAGCATAGACCCAGCATTCACCCTGCCTGTTAAAGTGTAACACTCTCATTGCAACTTCTGTATGTCCCGTAGGTCTCTTCTATGAAATGTGGCATCTTACCCATTTCCCATGAAGCTTTGCTGCTGGGGGAGGTGTCTTATTTTAGCTACCATGGTGATTTAGCCAACGAGCAGGAGAAGATGGAACTTCAGAAAGCTCTTGGTCCCACTGCCAAGGTGACAGTCTGTGAATTCTGCTATCTGTTGGCATGACAACCATTAGGAATTCACTATAGTACAGCATGGCAAAGCTTAAGCAGGGAAAAATAGCAGATCCTCACCATTGCCAAGTTAAAATGTGCTTTAGAATTTTTTGTTAATAGCTGTTGACTTTTGTTTTTATAGTTATAGTCGTTATAATATCGCTTAGTATTATATTTATAGAAATATTTTTTGCATTACTGATACTGAATGCTGGATTCGCAACACTAATGTAATTCTGCTTGTTTTTAGGTTTTGGTCCTGAGGAATCAAGGTTTGCTGGCATTTGGAGAGACAATAGAGGAAGCTTTTCATTATCTTTATCACAGCCACCAAGCTTGTGAGATACAGGTACACACACACACATTTAAAACTGAAATACAGACATTTGCGAATATATAAACTAATACAAATACATACACTAAATGAAAAAGTAATATATGTATTGGATTAAACAATCTAGAAAACACAGAAAATGGAATGGATTGACAACCAAGCTGCCAATCTTTTTTCTTTTTGACATATCATGAAAATCTGACTTTTTCCATGTTTAAGTGCTATGATTCGGTGCATCTACCAACCCAGAAAATGTGAAAAAGAACAAAGCAGTAAATTTTTTTGGTAAGCCTTTTCCTGAAAGCTTGTAAAAAAATAAGCGTGTCAGATTTTGCTCCTCTGTGACTTAGAAAAGGGATTTTATAATAATATTACCGCCCCTTAATCTGCCAGTTTCCACCCACGACGCCATCGTTTTTTTCGCAAGCAACAACGGTATACCAGTTTTAACGCCATGTCGAAAGTTCAAGCAAAGCATGCTAACTGTTCTGTCTTTGCCTGCACTGAAGAGCACAGAACACTATTTAGAGTCCCAGCCTCAGAGGAGACAAGAGAGCAGTGGATTTATTGATTTATTTACTGTATATTACGCTTCTGCCATGCAGATCTAATATAAACATGCAATTTCTTTCCCAGCTGTTTACCTTCACAGACATAACTGACGGTTTTTGTAACTCACATGTGTTTTTAACATAAACTTGTGTGTATTTGACAGTTTAAGTGCAATAAGACATGAAAGATTTTTGTGTAGTACTCACATGCCGTGTGACAGTCGTTTTCTGTGCACATGCTTCGGATGTGTGCGCTCAGAAGACCATATATCAGAAGTTTAAACCATTATGGTTTAAAACACATGATTTCAGCGCAATAGACATGATAATCAAAACCAAACAGATGTTTTTTGGCAGAATATCTGACGTACGAGCTGTAAAGACACAGCCTCATTCTGGAAAAGAGGGCGGGGAGCAGCAGCGCATTTGCATTTAAAGAGATATGCACAATGAAACTTCACAGACACATTCTGGAGACTTATATTACATCTTGTAAAAAGGGGCATAATAGGTCTCCTTTAAACTCTGCCAGTAGATTTATAGAGCCGTTAAACTGTCATCCAACATCATCTATTTCTTTCTGTCTGTTTCTCTTCAGGTTAGCGCTCTGTTATGTGCGGGTGGCGTTGACAACCTGTGTGTGTTAGACAGAACAAGTCTGAAAACTGCTCCTACGAAAAATCCCAGTGGACAAATGCCAGACGGACAGATCAGATGGAGGGTTGGAGAGGCAGAATTCGAGTCGCTTATGAGGATGTTAGATAACTTAGTGAGTGGTCTGTGAGCTAATCTATACCAGATGTGTTAGCAACGTTTAAATGTTGTATTTTTGAAAACATTAAGCATGTATTATTAAATATTTAACAGTAAAAAACAATAGTGATAGCTAACATGACACCTTGTGTTTCCAGGGTTACAGAACAGGTTACACTTACCGGCATCCCATAGTTAAAGAGAAGCCTCGACACCACAACGATGTGGAGATCCCAGCGACCGTCACAGGGATGGGACTAGAGGAAAAGGATGTCTTTCCACAGAGTCCGTTGCACTTCCTGGCACAGAAGCGGGACAGAGAGAGGATACGATGGCTGAACTCACCGAACTGCTACTTAAAGGTCAATGTACCTGAGGAGTCCATCAACGGGACCTGCAGCCCCCGGACCAAAACCATGGTATCCTTGCATATGATCATGTACAAACATATTTGCAAACAACACTGAGGGTTTCACATGGCTGTGAATCAGTATTATCTATAAATTCACTTCATCAACTTAATAACTATAAAGTCAATGTTCAGTGTTGTTAATCAATGATCAGTATGGAAGCATGTTACCACCTCAAGACTAAAAAATAATAAGATATGTAATTGAGATATATTTCAAAGTAATAAATAATTACATAACATACACAGATATATGAAAAAAGACACTAAGTCACATATATATTTTTCCTTTTTTAACTTTTTTATTTTTTGAGGGAAAATGAGCTTCTGTAGATCAGACCAGTATAGTAGAAATATGCATCAACTTTCATCAACTTTTATTGTTAAAATATTATATAAATATTAAAAATATAATAGCCTATATAAAAAAAATGGTGGCATGCCAAATATTTTTACCATGTTTTCACCTGTTTTTATGTATGTGTTTAATATTCACTAATAATTCTTAAATTCATTATTTTCTTTCTTTTTTAGTGGATGAAGTCAGAAGAGTCAGGCAGCTGCAAGGACACCCCAATTAGGATTGAGGACCCCAACCAGTTTGTCCCACTTAATACTAACCCAAGTGAAGTACTGGAAAAAAGAAATAAGGTATTTTGACCGAGGAAAGAAAATACAGACTGAACAGACTGTGTCCACAGATTGTGTTCTGTACACTAAAGCACTGCTTTGTTTGTGCTGGTTTAGATTCGGGAGCAGAACAGAGCAGATCTGATGACAGCTGGACCCAAGTCTCAGCTGCTGGCAGACATTGTTATTGACAAGCCTCCTGGACCAGTGCGTAACTACACCAATAAATCCAACACGAACACAAGTACCAGTCAAACTCCCTTTAAAAGTACACTTTATAACTTTTCTAGTGTAATAGTACTTTTGAAAGGTATGTTTAAAACGATGACACTCACATGAGATGAAACTTCAGTAACATCAGCAGCCTAGGAAAAACTGTTGTACTTTATGTAGGGACTCATGTCATGTGATTTCATGGTGAAATCACACGACAAGCTAAATTCTACTCAGTTTTTTTGTTTCCTTTTTAGAGTCAAAAAGGTAATTGTGACTTTTTATATCTTGCAATGTGACTTTATTTCATATTTTAAACTCTCACAATTACCTTTTTGATTTTTTTGACTCAGGTCAGCATGACATTACAAAACATTACAAAAATTACATAACTAAGATGCACTTGTCAGTCAATCCCTTTGCCATTACTATTTTCAGGCATTCATCTACGAGAATGAGGAGCAGACAGCTGCTCTACCACCCAACCCTTTCAACCAATCAGAGGCAGAGATACAGGAATACACACAAACTGTGGAGAATAAGAGCAGCCAATCAGGTACACGCACACTCTGCATACAAGGACACAGAATGAAACTACCAATCAAAGTTTTGTGGTCAGCTAAATTATTTTTTGAAAGAAATTAATACTTTTATTCAGCAAGGACACAGTAAATTGGGGAAAAGGGTGAGGAAGAATATTTTTTACTTCAAATAAATGCTGTTCTTTTGAAATTCATACTCATCAAAGAATCCTGAGAAAAATGCAGCAAAAATATTAAGCAATACAGCTGTTTTCAACATTGATAATAATAAGAAATGGTTCTTGAACAGAAAATTAGCATATGAGAATGATTTCGGAAAGACCATGTGATGCTAAAGACTGGAGTAATGGAAATTTTAGCTTTGAGATCGCAGGAGCAAATTACATTTTAAAATATAAAACCGTATGACAACATTGTCATATTACTATTTTTACTGTATTTTTGATTTGATTTGTTTCAAAAACGTTAAAAATTTTCCCAACCTCAAACCTTTGAACAGTAGTGTATATGTGACCCTGGACCACAAAACCAGTCTTAAGTCAATGGGGTATATTTGTAGCAATAGCCAAAAATACATTGTATGGGTCAAAATTACCGATTTTTCTTTTATACCAAAAATCATTAGGATATTAAGTAGAGATCATGTTCCATGAAAATATTTTGTAAATTTCTTATTATAAATATATCAAAACTTCATTTTTGATTATTAATATGCATTGCTAAGAACTTCATTTGGACAATTTTAAAGGCGATTTTCTCAATATTTAGATTTTATTGCCCCCTCAGATTCTAGGTTTTCAAATAGTTGTATCTCGGCCAAAATTGTCCTTTCCTAACAAACCATACATCAATGGAAAGCTTATTTATTCAGCTTTCAGATGATGTATAATTCTTAATTTTGAAAAATTGACACTTAAGACTGGTTTTGTGGTCCAGGGTCACATATAATTATTTAGTTTGCCAGTCCATTCCATTTCCTGTAAGCTCCAGTGTATTTCTTGTTTGATCCAGTACATACTTTCTATCTCAGGGAGATGTTGCTGTTTCCCTGCCTTCAAAACCTCAATTTAACCACTGTTCTTTATTTGGCTTTTTCAAATGATGTTTTCTTGACACATTAAGCTCTTCAGTCAGAGGCTGATGAGGAATTCACAGATGGAGAAATGACTACATATGACGGCTCCACTGTGTCTCTGTCAATCTCACCTCTCATGAGCCCTGAAAGAGGAGGTATAGACTCTCTCATATAATCTCACATATCATCACACTGTTATTTGATAACCAAATTAGATATAGTTTTATGGTTTTGGGCTGGACAACTCTCTTCCTCTCATTCTCAGACAGTCTTTCAGCTCTGCTGCAGAGCAGCGATGGCGATGACCTGACGCAGGATGATGACCTCACTCTACAGGTCACAGAGCTCAGCATCACTAAAGAAATGCAGGTCTCCATAACAACCACCGTTGCCAATAACATTTCAGTCACCAGCTCTTCTGAAAGTCAGCCAAAGTCACCCAAAAAGAAGAAAAAGAAGTTTCGTACTCCTTCCTTCATGCGGATGACCAAAAAGAGAGAGAGAAGAGACAAGGAGAAAGGAAAAGACAAAGAGAAAGAGGAGAAAGAGAGCAAGAAGAAGCAAGAAGAAAAGGAGATAGAAGAAGAAAAGGAATGCAAGAAGGACTGAGTAAATGCTCCTGTTAGGCTGTGCAGGGGCTTGTGGGTAATGTAGTTTCAGGAGGGCCAAATGTTTAATGCCTTGGCTAGCAGAGACAGGGATATTAACGTCAAAGCAATGACTTGTGTGATTGTAAAACATAATATTTCAACACTTTTTGCTACAGCTATATAAACAACTAAATAGCCTAAGAATATACTCCTACACTTTTATAAACTGCACACAATATCAGCAGATTAAGTGAAAAATTCTAGACCTTATTCACTGCCCTAAACACTGAATATGAGAAGTATCGGAAATATTTTGACGGCTCTACATTGTGTTTTGTAGATGAATTGATGTTGTGTGCCGAATTTATCAGGTGACAGTAAATTGTATGAAAGACTGTGTGAAACTGAATTCCTGCACATTAGGAATATTAAAGAATTCAAATCATTTTTAAATGGGAAACAGCCATTCAGTGTGAAGCTTTGTTGATTTGCTTGGTTTGTAAATGGAAATGTGGTTGATAACAGATTGTTATTCTACTAATAGTTTGATTGACTGATTATATAATAGGCTATAACCATTATATGTTAATTACACTATCAAATACATGGATTTTTTTTTTTTTTGTGCTGGAAGTATGTTAATAGTGATGTTTTCTTGTTCTCACCAATGCGTTTTTGTCTTCCATGGTCAAATACTGCTTTTGTAATTTGCAGTCTCATGGTCGTGTATAAATGTAACATTTCTGAAATAAAAGTGTGCTACAATTTATGAAGGAAATAAAGAATTTTATAATAACACACGTCAGCTGGAAAACAATTTGAATAAAAAGAAAAAGTAAATCACACATTGTTATAGAAATGTCAACAAATCAACATTTATTTCTCTCAAATATGTAAATATACAAAACTGAAAAGCAAATGTAACAACAAATGGACTGCAGCAGAATACTTATTGGACACAGAGGTGGAGAGAGCAAAACAAAAAAACTGCTTCATCTGTTCAATGACACCAGTCTTCCCTTACTCCACTATGCATGAGGGAGGCCAGTGCTTTCCATTTATGTTTGTTCAACACATTATTAAAACTACAGAGCAGAGTTCCCATCCTCAGCAGCTCCTGCAAAGACCTGGTCCTGAGAGCATGAGGAAAAAAACCTGTAAAACTAACCAGGAGCTGTGCTTCACTGAGGACTGATGTTTTATTAGTTACAACATCCAAAGACCCGTTCAGTACAGAACAGCTCCAACATCCACAGAATACACACCCACTAGTACTAGAAATAAAACAAGGAGGGAAATGTGTTACTATATTTCATGTCCAATCAGATCCGTTTTGATTTCTAAGTGGGTTTCAGTTCGATTCATTTTTATGTTTGATGATTACAGATGGGAACAGACAGAACACAAGGGAGATCACTGGGGCATTAGGTGCCTGACATTATATTTTGAAGTGTCATTGTACTGGGTCATGGGTTTATCTGCAATACCACATGTGCCAACGCCAACTTTTCCATTCACACTCTCTGGAGATGCAAATATACTCCTCTTCACCTGGAGAAGATGATCATACAACTTGAGCATGATGGCAGGGTTACAAAAAACATAGCAAAATTAGTCAGCTTTTCTGTTTCTCTCATACGCACCTGTCCTTTTTTATTCTTGGAATAGGCTTTATTGTTAAACTGTTGCCATTTGGATTTCTGATCTTCTCTCTCCTGCTCCAGCTCCTTCATGCGCTGCACCTTTTTCTGGGCCTTTTTCTTCTTATATTCCCTCTGCTCTGCCAGCAGCTCTTTCCTAAGAGAAAACACAAAATGGGAAAACATTAAAAAACAGAATTATTCAGACATTTGCAAACACAAACACTTGAAGTGCATTAATGTCTATAGCACTGGCCTTTTATAAATAGCTATTAAATCTCTCATTATGCTATGTTACCAGCAAATCTTGGATTCAAACTTTCTGTCAACTTGATTTCTTTTAATTAGCCCAGGTTTTGTATTGCTTTTGGAACTGATTAATCTCACTGATCTGAGATTATGCACCTTAGCTGAGAGGAAAAAAGCAATATTTGTGAATAATTTTGAAAAATATTATTTAAAAAAAACTGAGGTGGATAAGCTCAGATCAATAAGGCCTACCAAAAAAAAAAACAATTTTAAAAAGAAATACAAAACCTGTGCTAATTGAAAGAAAACAAGTTAATAAAAACATTGAATCCAACATTTCGTAATAGCATACCAAGAAATTTATATGCAACTTTTTGTAAGCAGATCATTTTGCTTACAAAATGGGGGGGGGGGATGTTTAAAAATTGAAAAGTTGAAAAGTTATTATACAAAGTGTGAGCGAAGTCAGTAAGCTTTAGTCCAGTGTGATAAAATTAACAATAGTCTTAATAAAGATAAAAACAATACTACATACTGAAATATTAGTTAAGTACTTTATATTGGTATACTTTATACTTTTAAATTTAATACTTTACTTTTATACTTTTTAATGGTTGATTCTAGTTAATACACTCAAAAAGCAATACAGTTTTGGAGATCATTTGTCTTACCATAACCGTCAAATAAATTAAATATTAAAAGGATTTCTTTACTAACATCTCAATGTATTGTAGCAACTGTGCTCATTTACAGTTTTTAAATCATACAATACATTATGAAGATGTGTGGAACTCTTCAGATTTTATATCAAATCTGACCTAAAAGTCATTTTAACATCTGCTTACTTGGATTTGGGCTTTCCCCCCTCCTCTTCTCTGCTCCTGCCTTCCTCCACTGGTTTGAGCACATGAAGCGGCAACACCTCTGCATTACCATAGCCAGCAAAGGTGATGGCTGCCGTGCCGTTCTCATTGTCAATCTCTTCAATTTCCGCTTCATACACCCTGCCAATCACACAGTACTGTAAGCAGGTGAGTACGGATATACACACAAATCCCTCCTCCAAATGCAGCCGACCACAATCCCACCTAACACTCTATAAATAATATCAATATACCTCCCAGCAATGTGTGTTTTTGTGTGATACTCACTGTCCGTCCTGGTTCCAGGTGGCCATGCAATGGTCTCCGACCCTCCAGCTGCGAGTGGGAGCAACTGCCTCTGAGCTTTTGGTGCTGGTTGCACCCTCCACCGGCTGTGATGTCAACAGGTCTTTTGTCAACTCAATCACCTCCTATAGTGACACATAACAGCAGTGATTTGATGAATATACTTACATAGAAAGGTACTTTTCATCTTGTCAGAAGCTATCAGGCATCAGCCTAAGTGACAAAAACTGGACCCTGAAAAACATGGCAGACCACTGAACACATAATACCAGTAAGTCTATAAAGATACATATAAACTTCACAATTCTTCTCTACTGTAGTAATGCCTCACAAAAAGCAGTGGATAACTGTGTCCCAAACCTGGAGGTCCTTCTGCAGTTTAAGCAGGTCTTCATTATCTGGATCTGTAGAGAGCGCTGCTTCCACGTGCTGCAGCTGAGCTTTATAATTGCTCAACTGCTTTACCAACTCTTCAGACATCTGAAAAACAAAAATCCAAAAACATTTTTTCAAGTGACAAGTAAAAACAGGTCTCAAAACACCCATATATATATATATATATATATATATATGTGTATACACACACACACACACACATACATACCACCAGCACAAAATTCCTAATAACCTACAGTTCTCTAGACCAGGATTCCCAAATATTTTTCGATATGAATCCGACTTAAATTAAGTTTTTTGAAATACTGTTAACTTTTTAAAATATAACTGTTACAATATGTTGGAATGTTTACTTGTGAAATATTTGTTTTTTCTACGTATATATCACATTTAAACAACCATATGTATTTATTTATTTATTTGCTCATTTTCATTTTACATGTTTACTTAAGTTAATACAGAATTAGCAGTGAGTCTCGCAAATCTTTGTTTCGACTCAAGTTAAACCCAGATCGGCGACTAATGTATAAATGGAGCACAAGGCCTCGCGCTCGACAGAAGACATGTTTATATTTGTAAACACAAGATAACCGGATCATCCTTTAACATGCGTCTTACCTTTCAATATTCCTAGTATAATATTTATACGAAAACCAGATCAATTAAAGTGTTTAAGTATCCCATGAACGACTGTATTTTCGTGAAAAGTACACCGTTCCTTTTACGTTTGTATCGTCTCTCACTGCCGTCGTTTCGACCTTTTCCCGGATGTGACGACACAATCTCGCGTGATTAAAGTTGTCGCGGTGTTGCTGCTGCCGTGCCGTGCTCTTGCAGAGAGGAAAGGAAAAAGCAATAAAATAAAATTATAAAACATCTGAATGCGAAATGTGATTTTGTCAGACGAAGGCATTTATTACTAGTGATACTTTATTTATTAAGCCAGTATAATAGTCTGAAATATCTCTTGGAACATTTTATTAAAACTATTTTAAAACAATATAACTTTATTTAAACAGACAGTTTGTATTTTGACCATACAATACACGTGTTATATTATACAGTATGTTGTAATCCAACAAAAGCAATTCAAAGTCTGTGAATGTGTTTGCAAATGAAGACTCGAGACACACACTTCTTCAAGACACCTACATTAGAAACCACATTGACGTTACAAAAACAAACACACCTGCACTACAGATGTGTGTATTAAATATACATACATACCAACCGCACCACGACACCAACACTAAACATTTAAATAAGAGACAAATCATTATGTACTCTTTTTCCTTTCCTTTCTCATTGTTATTATTTTATCAGACTTATTTAATTACCATGCTGATGGAGAGAGTACAACAACATCAGTTTATTTTATTGTATTTCCAAAAACACAGCGTGTTCGCGCCAGAGTTCTATAGACTTACGTAGGTTGAGATGATTGGTCTACGGACAGACCAATAAGAGCTCGGTGTCTGTCTGTAAACAAAAGATTTCGTCAGTGTTTTCCAGGAGTGTGATACTGTCCCGAATGCTTCTCAGATCGAGCAACCTTTAGTTTTTTGTCTTTTGTTCACAAACAAACGAAATTTAGGACACACTACATTTTAAAACGTATTTAAAATTCCAAGGAACAGCGATGTCAACGCAAAAACTTATGCCTCAGGAGGAAAGTCTGCATGGTGAGTTACACAATCTGTCTTGCTCGATTAAATAACATAAGTTACCTACATCGACAACTAACGAAAACAATAAGAGCATTAATAGTAACAATAAATTATTTACACCCTGTACACCCTGTTTATAAATTTCTATAAAGCAGAACTGTGTTCAAATCTGCCAAGTCAGCAACTTATTTGCTAAAACAAACACTTGTTCTATTTTTGTTGGTCCAGTTGTTTGTTGAAGGACAAGAGACATTTACGATGACCCCTTTTTTGCACGGATAATATTGGAAATATGGACTAACACCCCTTTTTGGTTCAGTTTCTGTTACACTAAGTGTAGTAAAGTATGTGTGGCTGTTTGTAAAGCTCTATCTGAAAGACCTTCTACTCAAACATTCACCGCTTCTAAAAGTGGAAACTGCCTTCAGTGATCATTTTTAAATATTCTGATGTAACTTTCTCCACCAGACTCATGGATAGAGCTCCACTTTGATTCATGCAGTGAACATAGTGAGGGCACACCAGCCCTGTCTGATATCACAGACCTGGAAAGAATGCTTCTGGAAGCACAACGGGAATCCAGCAGTAGTTCACGGACAAGTTCTCACTGTAGCAGGTGAGTACAAACTGCTTCATGTGTACATGCAAGACTTTTACAAGGGAGTGTATGATCATTCTAATCACATTGGCTGTTGTGATTTTGTTTCCTGCTAGTCCTCGACGTGTCCAGACACCTCCACTCATCAGTGCAGCCTCCTTCAACACACATGCCATTGCAGAGGTAAAAAAAAAAAAAAAAACACAGGTATGCATTTATTAAAATCTAAATACCCAGGAAAAATGGGTTTGCCCAAAAATGAAAATTTACTCACCATCAGGCCATCCAAGTTGTGGATGAGTTTGTTTCTTCATTAGAACACATTTGAAGAAATGTTGCTCATTGAATGGGTGCCATCAGAATGACAGTATCTCAAATAGCAAATAAAAACTTCACAATAATCCACAAGTAATCCACAAGTAATCCACACAACTCCAGTCCATCATTTAGCGTCTTGTGAAGCAAAAAGCTGCGTGTTTGTAAGAAACATCACTTCCTCTATCCACATATTGTTTTCTCCAGTGAAACATTGCCTTGTCTGATCAGGAGAAACGTATGCACAATTCATATCTGTGGATTTTGATGACAACAGAGGATGGACTTTTTCACTAGAGGAAATGTTATTATGGATTATGGACACGTATTTTGGGCAGATGCAACAGAATGCCTTAAAGTGCCTTAATAATGGCTATGTTTCTTAAAAACACGCAGCATTTCACTTTACCCTATATTACTACCCTATTGATGGATTGGAGTCATGTGGATTGTTTGTGGATTAATTATGATGTTTTTTATCAGCTCTATCAGCTTGTACTCTCATTCTGAAGGCACCCATTCAAGACAAAGGATTGGTGAGCAAGTTATGTAATGCTAAATTTCTCTAAATCTCAAACTCGTTTACATCTTCTTCGGTTACTAAGATCAGATTTTATTTTGAGGCTTTGCTGTTTCTGTTCCAGGGGGAAGTTGTAGCAGAAAGCAAACAGGAAGCTGAGGCTGTCGCAAGGATCTGTGACTGGTCCAGCCGACCAGAGAATGTACCACCAGCAGCATTTATTATTAAACGACCAAAACGGAACAGGATGTGCGGCAAAAACACAGACAAAAATGACAAGGAAATTAACACAAACTTGCTGAAGTTACTGATACCCTCTCTAGTTTTGACACACATCCTTATGCTTGGGTTGGGGTGAGACACTTTTTCACTTGTAAAGTCTGACTTTATGTTTGCCACTCTTTTGTAGACAGTGTGTGACTATTTTTAATCTCTCTTTGCAGGATCTGTATTGGACGACGCCTTTCCACTCAGTGCTCTGTTATCTGAGTCATAGCACATGAGTGTGTATGCTGTGTGTCAGTGTCTCTAGAAAGAACCTGACAGCCTGGAACCCTTTAGTTTTCCTCCAGGAGAAATGCAGGACTGTGTAAGAGGACACTGTGAAAATACGATGAGAGATGGAAACTCACAGCATTATTTTTTCTTTGGTCCTCCTGTGGGGATTTTGGCACAGAATTAAAAAAGATTAATCCAGTTCTGTATGGGTATCAGATTAGATTAACCAGGAAATATGCCTAATAGATTTCATCTTTTTTTTTTTTTTGCTTGGAACTAAAATGTTTGTTACTTTAAATACTTGAGCATGAAGATTATTTTACTGACCAGGTCACATTGTAGTCCTTCAGCTGACCTGCTTTTTAAAAACATTTCGAAATCATTATTCTTGAAAAATACAAATCTGTTTGACAGAAATTTCTGAGGCATATAAATACATATTCTGTCATTTATTTTAATGTGACATGCTATGGAAAACTAATAAACCCTGCTGCCAAAATAGTAATCTTGAAATTCATTTTTGCTGAAAAAAAGAAATATTCACATTTTTTCCATCCAACCAAGAAAATAAAATATGACACTTCTTATTCATCAGTATTTAGTGAGATTTTATGTGTTACTTAATAAAAATAAGCAAACATTTTTTGTTAAACATTAACCACTTGCCACCAATCTCTCAAGTCTCAAATTGTGTATTGGCGTATTTGGAACAGCAGGTGGCGGTGTGAGACTTTCTTCGTGTTTTTTGGTTAAAGTTGACACTTCTTATAACTTTATTTAAAACATACCAAACTAACAAAATTAGAGTTATAGACATTTTCAGGCGATATGATTAATGTCAGCATCGATTTCATCATAGGCTGCCAGTATTGTCTTTCTTCACAGAGAATAAACTACTCCACACAATGGATTCTGTGTAGTCCTACATATACAGCATAGCAGTGCTATCTAAAATACACATCTAAACGTGCCTAAAGAAGAAATTCTGCTTAATGATAAACGAACACGGTTAAGACGTGTATTAATAATCAAATTACATGTACAGAATGAGCAGGCCTAATTGTGACAGCACGGATTTAGAAATGGCCCTTTGAGCTAGATACAGCAACATTTGATTAAATCGTTTTTATATAAATTATTTTGGAATATTGTTTGGAACTGATTCTATGTCCATGTCTTGCTTTTCTTATTTTTATGCTGTCCTTTTCACGTATGTATTTATTTATTTATTTTGTTTAACCCTTGTGCACATGATCAGGATGTATAACTGCTACAGGCTACGTATGTTACAACTTATAGAGTTAGTTTGGGAGGGAGAAATAAGTGAAACTGAGGACTTGATGATTTGACATTTTTAACAGCAGGGGGTTTCATTAATGCCTTTCTAATGTGTGAACATTTTATAAGAAATCTGCAGGCGTTTGTGCGCTTATTTCGCACATACAAAATTTTTCCATGTTCAGCATTAACCTCGTGATGTTCGAAAGTGTTTCAAAAAGAAACGTAAGAAAATTCTAATTTGTATTATGACTTGACTAATTACATTTTGAAAATGTTATTCACTATCCGGTTATTAGATATTTAGTAGGCCTATTTAACAAAAAAAAAAAAAAACGGTTGATACATTATGTCAAAGGGTTATTTGAAAATGTTCAGTAAGACATTACAAATAATAATAAATGTAAAAAATAAAATAAAATTCATCCATGGCCATCAGCAGCAGCTAGGTGCTTAATGAAGTATAAGGACTTGATGTCATCCCGCGTCATCTTGGTAGAGATGCTGCGCGCGATTTCTATCTTTCAAAGTCCTTACAGCTTGACTCTGACTGATTTACGTCCCTGTGCGTCACAGCCACGCCCATACAACACGTTATTACACATAACCAATTCATATGCTCATGCAGTTTGTTAGACTGCAGTCCTGGGGGAGAAGGAACTTTGTTGTCAGCTGTTCTCTCGCATCCCTGTGGACTGAGAGGCAGCGCGGGAGTCATGAAGCAGGAGGTCAGGGCTGCTCTGGGGTCAGCTCGTCCGTGGCTCCACTCAGAGGCGAACCTTTCTGCTCAGAGGTAAACAGATGCATCTCATCACATCCTGCCCATTTCTTATGTGTATTTTTCTGTAAGATGGAGAAAGCAAGGCTACAGCATTTGATTTATGTATCCTTATGGAAAGATTTAAATAAGCTTATTTATTGCTATTGAGGAGGGATAAAGTTAAGATTAGGAACAAGTTTTGTAGGTGAAGTTTAAGGTGGTGTTAAGGGGTAAAAACTGCAATTATAGATGTAACTACAGAAATTGCTTACTAATATCATTACATGAAGGTATTTTTTAAATATAAGATGTAAAAACATGTAGGCTACACAATAAGTGCATTGCATAAAATTATTCATTTCGATGTTAGTACATAGTAGTTAAAGATGCTTATATATGTATAATGTATTCTGTATTACATATAATTTTTTTTTAATAACAGCAAGCTGACATTTGTGCAAAATATTTTATTTTAACCTGTAAATAATTAGCTTCTCTGTTTCCAGAGGTGTTGGTCTTGCCCGGGCACACTTCGAGAAACAGCCGCCTGCCAACCTGCGCAAGTCAAACTTCTTTCACTTTGTGTTGGCTTTATATGATAGTCAGGGTCAGTCTGTGGAGATAGAGCACACTGCGTTTGTGGACTTTGTTGAAAAGGAGAAGGTGAGGAGATATGTATGAAACAATGAATTTGGAAATTAGAAATGATAAAGCCATGCAAAGCAAAGCATATTTGTTTATTCATTCCTTCAATTTAGGAGCCAGTAAGTGAAAAAACAAACAATGGAATCCATTACAAACTCCAGTTGCTGTACAACAATGGTGAGTACTGTATAAAGTGTATAAAGGACTTGTTTAGAATATTCTACTTTAAGAAATACACTTCATTTAAAAAATATAACTTTGTATGATGTTTAGTATTGGTGCTTTGTTATTAATTTTTCTGTCTTTTAGGTGTCAGAACAGAGCAAGATCTATACATCCGTTTGATAGACTCTGTGACCAAACAGGTAAAGTTGTTTATGCACTTTAATATTATTTGCAAGAGTATGTTATGTGTGTTAACACTAAAAGATCACTTCAGTGAAGAATAAATCATAACTCTGAAGTGATAATGTGAATGATATATAACGGATATATAATATATAATTTACCAATGGTATGTTGTCTACGGAGCTCAGATGATTTTTTTCACTGAAATGCGTGTAAATACTGACATGATACACTTATATAATTTCTTCTGCATAACATTAACCTGCTGTTTGTCTATATTACTATGACTCTTTCAGGCAATTGTGTTTGAAGGTCAAGATAAAAACCCTGAAATGTGTCGTGTTCTTCTCACTCATGAGATAATGTGCAGGTAATTAAAGCACACACTTAACTTATGCAATCTCATGCAAACAAACACACACACAGTCATAAAGTAGTCTTTATTTGCTGTAATTATAATTTGCAGTTTGTTTTTTTTACAGTTGATGCAGTGATAATTGTGTTAATCTATATATGTGAATTTTCAGCCGATGCTGTGATAAGAAAAGTTGTGGAAACAGGAACGAAACACCATCAGACCCCATCATTATTGACCGGTAGGACATTCAGCTGGATTCTGTAAGATTATAAATGAATAAAGAAATGTATATATGTACTATAATATAAGTACAAATAAAGGCAAGAAAAAGTTTATTGTTATTATTACTTATAAAGATATTACTTACAGAAATTGGGATTCGTCATCTTTAAGGATAAAATCAGACAGACAGATTGTACTCTTTCATCTCTCCAATTCTCAGTTTCAAATATTTTCATCTTCTTACATCATTCTGTCAGTGACTCTTTTTCTCTATTCCCTGATCCACAAATACCTTCACATGTTTGCATGTTTTCTGTTTATTGCATTAGGTTCTTCCTGAAATTTTTTCTCAAATGTAATCAAAATTGCCTGAAAAATGCAGGGAACCCACGAGACACACGTCGTTTCCAGGTACACACACGAGGTCATTCTGTATATTGATATCACTGATGTCTATTAATGTGTCTGATTATGGATCTATTTAATAAACATGAAATATTTAATGAAAAAGGCTGTCCCTTACAGTACTGAATTACACTTTAGAATTGCAATAGTAAAAACTATAAATGTAGCCAACACCATTACTTTAATTCATTCAATTTACTGTTTTTAATAATCCTTGTGCCACATCAAAATGTCTTTTGTGACCAACATTTCCTGCATTAGACTACTAGTAAAATATCCTGTGCTTTACAGGTGCTGGTTTCTACCACAGCCTCTGTTAAGGGCCACATTCTAGCCATTTCAGATAATATATTTGTCCATAACAATTCAAAGCATGGCAGAAGACCAAGAAGATTTGAGCTGATTGAAGGTACAGTAATTACAAACGTGCTTCTAATAATTGTATGATTACTCATGATTCAATTCAAAATCAAATGCACACAACCAACTATGCAATTCAAATCAGTGTGGTTACTGACTGTTTGTTCATATGATAATGTGTAGGTAAATACACAGTAGAAGAAGAGTATAAAATATTCTTTTTGTTTGTTTGGTATTTCTTTTAGCATAAATTTGCTGTAGTTTATGTAGGCATATCTCTGAAGTGCAATACCCTTACTCAGTGTATTGAGTGAATATTTGTGTGTTAATTTAGCTGAGATCCCCTGCATCAAGGCCATCAGTCCGAGTGAAGGTTGGACGTCAGGTGGAGCCTCAGTGATTATTATTGGAGATCAGTTCTTTGATGGTCTACAAGTGGTTTTCGGAACAGTTATGGTCTGGAGTGAGGTGAGTAACAGTCTCAATCTCGGTTGCCAAACAAAGAATAACTATAAATACTTTTTTGTTTCATTTTTAGCTTCCTTGTTCCATTTGTTCATTTTTTGGACATCCTGGCTTCACCACAGATTTCCCACAGAGCTTTGCAAATTTTGGAAGGTGTGAAATACATTGTTGCCAATATATATGCCTTCAGTAATTTTGTTTCATATTTTCAAATCATGATGTACATGATGTATTCTTTCCACAGAGAGAGATCTGCAGGTGATGGTGAAGTTAATCTGGATTTCTACTTCCTGAGAGGGTGGTGAATTTTTCCTTTTTGTTGTAGGTGATTACACCACACGCGATTCGTGTGCAGACTCCACCTCGTCACATCCCTGGTGTTGTAGAAGTTACACTGTCCTACAAATCCAAGCAGTTCTGCAGGGGACCTCCAGGACGCTTTATTTACACTGGTAAGAATTATAAAGTTTGGAAAAACTCTAAAATTTTGCAATTTTCCGTAACCATAGTTATACCGTAGAATACTCTCCATTTTTTAAGAGTATCGGAAAAGCAGATATTTGATTTTTTCCAGTTATATAATGCCTTTTTTGGAAGCTCAGACAATCTAATTTGTTGTTGCTGGCTGATACATTACAGTTTAACTTTAGAAAGTGTTTCACTTTTAAGCTTTAAATGAGCCAACCATTGACTACGGGTTCCAGCGGCTGCAGAAGGTGATTCCTCATCATCCAGGCGATATGGAAAGACTACCAAAAGTGAGAAATGCTGAGTTGATTTCTTCCTAAATTCTGTGTTGTCCATTTTAATTGTTCTAGGTAATTAATTCAATTTTAAGTCATAAAATAGTATGTCTAATAATTTTAACTGTCCAAAAGAGATTTTTTCTGTACTCATTATTTTATTTGACATTTCAAAATACAATTAAAAATTATTTTGATTGACAGGAGGTCTTACTGAAGAGAGCTGCTGATCTCTTAGAGATGTTTTATGGAATGCCTCACAACAACCAGGTCAACATAACATTTAGATTTTTACTCAGGCTTGCTATCCCAATGTACAGTACCATTTTCTGCTGAAATCCAGAGTAGGAAGTGATGTCATTTCTGTTCTTCTATATGTGTCTGACAATAGGAGATGATTCTGAAGCGTGCATCCGATATAGCAGAGGTGCTCCACGCCATCCCACAAAACCCATCCCGCACAAATTCACACAGAATGATGGGTGTAAACTCCTTTGATGCACAGTTACCCTTGAACACAAAAATTTCACCGGATGTAGAACGAGGTATGTTGTATAAATGCATTTGAGAATGGTACATATGCCCCACAACAGCGTGTTAATAAATGAATGTCTCTTTCAGTGGGTTTCAGTCGGAGTTCAAACAGTGGCTTCATTGCAAGCAGCACATCCCAGCAGTCTGAATTCAACAATACCAATACGTGCATGAATACACACACACATTCACACTCTCACTCCAACATGCCAAGACACACACACTCAAACACACACCCGTCCATGGCTGGGCACACACAAACACACACATGCCCTTCTGTGTCAAACTTCTCTGTGGCCACACAGCCATTCTTAGACAGTTCCACAGCGGACGCACAACACTACATCGGTAAGAACACAGCTTTCTCTCTGTCTGTAACTGTCAACCATGGAGAAATTTTAACCAGCTTTTTGTGTTTGATTATTTTTTCGAAACGTCAGCATTCAAAGTTCGTTACAGCTGAATTATGAATTTAGCTAAATTTAAGTTCATTTTGATTCCACTTCCTTGCATTCAAATTATGAATGCTGCACAGCCCAGAATTTAATTAGCACTACTTACAATTAACTCAATTATACTTACACAAAATAAAAATTTTCTGTTGTAAAAATCCATATATATTATAGACACATTTCCATTTATTTTTAACATAATTATAAATCAAGATTTTATCAAATTGAATCATGGTTCATATTGCATAATGATCATAATTATTTACACTAATCCTGAAGACATATATATATTCATGGTTTTAGATGTTCATTTTAAACCTTCCTTGTCTCCTTTTCTTTCATGCATGTCTGTAGTGAAGCAAAAAAGTGCATTTGCTCCAGTTCTGAAGCTGCAGTCCTCAACAGCAGAAGCTTCAGGTGTCCCCATCTGCACGGTAATGCCACATGACATGCATGTATTTACACACAAGCTCTTCTCAGCTGTTCTTTTCATCTACCCAATACTACCTTAGGGATTGGGACTGTACTTACACACATGAATAGTTGTGGAGTGTGCAAATCTGACAGACTCATGTCTATTCTGTTTGTCTTTTACAGCCTTGCATGGACTAGTGACACCAGTCACACTCTCACATGGACAAATGAAAAACTCCATTCAGAAGTTGTGATCTCTGTAGTCAGGGAACAACAACGTCTGTTTTGCATTTTGAAGGTTCTCTCAGTGCAGGCAATACAAAAACAATAAAAAAAAATATGTTAAATCATATTGGTTGGTGATAAAACAACTTTTTTTTGTTATATGTCTACAATATGCACCTCTCTATTATTAGTGTATTTGTGGTCTGTGCCCAAGCCATTAAATATAGATATTACCTATGTATGTTAACTTTGTGTGTCATCTTGCTGAGTTCTGATTGGCTACTTAATCCCTCAGAGCACTAGAAATGTTTACATTTTCACTATCATTCAAAAGATTGGGGTCAGTAAAATTTTCTCTTATCCTCAACGAGGTTGCGTTTATGTGATATAATATTGTGAGATATTATTACTATTTAAAATAACTGTTTTCTATATTAATATGTTTTAAAATGTAATTTTTTCCTGTGATGGCAAAGGTGAACCTTCAGCAGACATTATTCCAGTGACAATTTACTAAAGTTAAACTAAGGTTTTCCTGGAACATTTGTCTACTAAAACTCACTGTTATTTAAGGAAAAGCAAAATGGTCAAAACATTGGACATAGTTTGGTACTAGACTTAACTGGTGACAATGACGATGTCTATTTTCTAACAAGGATTTATTTCAGCTCAGGTTTCACATGGCCCATGTCTCTACAAGTCAATTCTTCATGTCTCATTAAATTCTCATATAGATTGAGAATTGCTCTTATGGCAGGGGAGGCAGCTCTGTTTGTGTTCTATAAGATACTTCACTGAATTCTCAAATTAGCTCTCCTTCAACGGCAAAGTTTTACTACAAGGTGGAGGCGTCAAATATAAAACCAAATGCTGAACATGGAGTTTGTCTCTTATAAATCTGAGTCCTCCCTGTGTGTGAGAGAGGAGGCTGCACATTCACCTGAGCACTGAAAATCCTGTTGTGGATGTTCAGCCCCCCTTCACAACAGTACCAATGTGTGATTTGTCTTTTGTTCACATTTGTCTTTATGAAATGGAGTGCAAAATGAGGAGTTATTCTCTTTAATAAGAAGAATTAATGTATGAATCAAGTATATTATAAATTTTCTGTTATCAAGATTTGCTCGACATAAATCAAACGACATTAAATATGTTATCATAATACACTGCTGGCAGTGAGGCAGATTTAGAGCAAAATTGTCCAATCACAGAGCTGAACGCAAATATGCTGTGCTCTGATTGGTCGGTTGTCCTTACATCGTTTACAAAGCAGGAAGTGAATTAAACAACATGTTCAGCCATGTTCCGAAGACATTAAAAAAGTCCCTGGCGTCCATTGTTCATTGCAATCATGTATGTAGTATCTATATTATTTTTCTGTTTGTTAATACGTTCACAAGTGTAATAAAAAAGAATCTTGTATTAACTGTCGGTGATATCTAATTTTACTTCTGCGTGAAAAAGTAACTTGATGTTTTTTTTTTTTTTTTTTTTTTTTTTTTTTTTTAGTAACTTGATGTTTTGACTGTGCGGGTCTATGACGCGTGACAGCTGCTTGTGTGCGTGCGAGTTTTTGTCACACGTGACTTCAGTATATATTGCATGTGTTTTGACAGCAGATTGCTTGCTGTGTGCAGTTTATGATGTCTGACAGCGGTTCTTGTGAGCTGCGGGATGTGACTCTCTGCTCACCAGTAGGGGAAATCCTGCTGAGCGGCTGTGAGAAGGGAGTTCATACCGTTAATATCAAACTGGGAACAGCCAAAGAGGAAAGGTAACTCTCGCAAACATGACACAAACTGTCAGACATTAGCCAGTCATAACATGTAAACCACACGGTCGCCGTGATTTTGCAAAGTGCAACATGTTCCTGGATCAACATTATGTCCAAAACAGAGAACTAACCCTATCTCTACCCCTAAACTTAAACCTAAACCTAACCCTACCCATAATCTTTAAAATCAGAGGGAAATGATAGTTGAATCACAAGGGTGTAGAAGCACCTAACTCTGGTTGTAATTCTAAAATTGACATTTCCTGTAAACTTTTCCCTCAACTCTGATTGGTTGATTGGAATGTTGTTCCAGGATCAACAAGGATGTTGATCCAGGAACATGTTGCACTTGGTGAAATCACCTTCAGGAAACCACTTGTTGTGCTGCTAATAGTGGGAGAAACGAAGCTATTCGAAATTCTGAATCAACTGAACCATTTGTTTCGAAGCACTCGAAACATCACATCCTTCACAAGACGTTTATTGATGGAGTTGTGTGGATTATTATGTTTTTATCAGCTATTTGAACTCTCATTCTGACGGCACCCATTCACTCCAGAGGATCCATGGTGAGCAAGTGATGTAATGCTAAATTTCTCTAGATATGCTCTGATGAACAAACAAACTAATCTACATATACAGTGCATTTTCAACAAATTTTCCTTTAATGTGTATCCTGTTGTAGTGTACACCCTGTTGGCCAGTCAGAAATGAGCCCTGAGTTACAGCGCTGTGTTGACTGGCTTCAGTGCTACTTCATGAAACCCGAGTCCATCAGCGCTCTTCCTTTGCCTGCCTTACACCATCCGCTACTGCAGAGCGGTTAGTCACATACACACACCACTCCACTATATCTGTAGTTCATTTCAAGAAAAAAACAAGGTTTTAATTGCCACTGTTTTCCTCTCTCTTTCTCTTTCTCAGACTCTTTTAAAGCACATGTGCTGTGGACTCTGTTTAAGGAAGTGGGACTTGGTAAAACGGTCTCCTACAAGCATCTTGCTGAAATGATCGGCAATCCAAAAGCTGTGCGAGCAGTTGGTTCAGCCATGAAGAATAACCCGGTGAGATTGTTGGAATGATCATGAAAGATTGATTTATCTTGAGGTATTTTTTTTTTTGTCATTTGATGCAGCCTTATGTCTGTTGTTCTCTTAGGTTCCCCTGATAGTGCCGTGCCACCGGGTGCTGCGTAGCTCAGGGGACAGTGGCTCATATATGGGAGGAAAGGGAGATGATATTAAAGTTTGGTTGCTCACTCATGAGAAAAAAAGCATTGGAGCTCAATGCATCAAAGAGTGAAAAATCCATCTGATGGACCCCAAAACACGCTGCTTCTCAGTTAATTACATTTTTGATTTCTGATTGACTGGACAAATTATATTCCACTTTAGCAAACAGACCCTTTGTTGTTATCTATAAATCTTCTATAGTTAAAGGAATATATTGGAATTGTGTTTTTGAGAGCAGGTGGTTTGATTAGTTGTTCTCGTTGTCAGTGTTACATTAACGTTGTTAAAATGTGATTTGAAAAATAATTTTGTATTCATGATGTTTAATCCAATGTAATTTTTTGTATCTTCTATAAGTGATATTTTTGCAGCAATTTATTTTGTATTCCGTATCTCATTTAGAATTATATAAGAAATGCTTTAAGCTAATAAACAGCTCTGTAAAGCAAATTAAGTATTTTTTAATGGTGGATCAATAGTCAATAGAATAATGACAATTTTTTTTAGTATTTTTGAAGGAAGCCTGTTATGCTCACCAATGAAAAAATGTATCACGGTTTCCACAGAAATATTAAACAGTAAAGACTTTTCAACATTAAGCTCCAATAATAATTAATCTCCAATAATATTGGATAAACTTTGAGCACCAAATCATTATATTATAATGATTTATGAAGGATTGTTACATTGAAGAATGGAAAATGGCTGCTGAAAAATGAGCTTTACCATCACAAGAACAAATTAATTTAAAACATATATTAAAATAAAAGAGTTTTTTATTATTATTGCTCTATTAATGTTTTTTTAAATGCTATATTAATAGTTATGCTTATGTTTTTCCAAATAAAGAACAAATAAAAGATCATAAAATAGGACCCGCTTTATATTGAGTGTCATTAACTACTAAGTACTTACATTTAAATGAATGATTTGGTACAATGCACTTATTGTGTACATTCATGTTTTTATGATGTACTTATATTGAAATTCCTTTCTCTAATTAAATCTAACCCTCCCTTAAACCTAACCAAACCATTAATCCTGTCCCTAAACTTACCCATATCCCACCTCAGTAGCAGAAAAAGTGATTTACAATACAACACGAACATAATAATAGATTGTATCATTCATTATTCTTTATGTAAATACAAAGTAGTTAAAGACACCTAATATAAAATGAGACCAAACAAAAAATACTTTAATTATTCCAAGCTTTTGGCCATTGTTTCTCCATAATGTGTCTAACATAATGCAAATTTAGTTATAATCTTGAGCACAAATATCAAAAATTTCTGATTAAATAGTCTGAGAATTAACATTTAGCTGCCATACAAACACTGGAAGTTGCAGTATCTAGTTCCTGTGGATGTCAGACAGACAGTCGTGATCTCTTTTAATGGGAGGATGAAGGAGGGGCGTCCCTGGGGAGTTCTCCACAGTCAGTGGTGGGATGCTGCCTTATATTGTGTTTGATCACATGTGACATGCGCTGCTTCCACTGCCTCAGGCTGTGCTGATCTCTCACTAAGCCTTCACAAACGGCTTCATGCCACCTTACAAAAGAGCAATTTGTGGCTGACAGAATAAAACAGTTGGATCATGCTCAGTGAACGCAAACCCTCCCTGCAATTTCAAATCATTTAATGGAGTGTGGGAGCTGCTATCATAACTGTACAGGTTTGTATCCATTTCCTGTGACACTTTACACAAAAAGGATAGACTATAGAATCTAAAACTCTTTCATTTTCTTTTTCCTTTTCAGTAGAAGATCAAAAAAATTGGCTGTTTTCTATTAAATAATATTTGTAATTTACCAAATCAAATCCATTTTGTTTTTGTTACTAAAAACCTGAGTAATGTGTAATTTTTGTACAATAATAATAATAAAAAAAAAATATATATATATATTTTTTAAAAGCTTGGGTAACATGTTGGTTTGTAGTTTTTGAAAAATATCTATGTTTAAGAGTAAATTACTTAATTTTTGTTATTTACCATTAAAAAATCTCATGTTTAATTCACTCAGATGCTTTAAAACCAGTATTTTATTTGCCCTTTTTAGCCAAGTTTTTTAATGTCTATATACATGTCTGTATATATTGTTGTATTTTTATATATGTATATGTTTTATATATGTATTTTAATAGATCAAGTTAAACTAAATAAAAATAAATAATGTTGCTTTGGATATTAGCTGAAATAAAATAAGTTTGTTTTTATTATTTTATTTCATTTAATTTTTTTTGATTCCAAGTAACATTTTTTATTTATTTATTTTTTGCATGGTTTAGTTAATAACCATACCCAAAGCAACTTACAAATGAGGAATACAAGCGTTTCATATTACTCAAAAAATATATCAATCCACAGTTTCAAACATCTTCTATAATAGTAGAAGTGGGAAGGACATTTTATAGTGTTAATATTATTATTTCCTACAATATCTATGGTAGAGGTTGAATGGTTGAGCACACATTTCACTGTATATTAATCTCTGTAATGTTTTTAAAAATGTGATTATTAGTAAGTGTATCAAGGATCAAGTCTGATAAAGTTTAAATTATAAAAACTGAAAATGTCTTTGTGCTTTTATTGCAAGGTTTGCTGCAGAAACTTTTCTTTGGTGTAATAGCATTCAGAACAAACTGCTTGAAAACTGTAGAAACTTCACAGGAAGCGATGTTGGGTGATGTTCTTTTGAGATGTCAGCAGAGGTGGAAGGCTAATCTGCTGAGGATAAGACAACATACACTAACAAATCCATGTAAGGTATAAGATTTAACATTTAGATTATTATACACTTGAACAAGGGATGTGATCCAGGGGGAGTATCTGTGTAATTAGTCTACTGTAAATCATTTGTCAGAGTAAGACATGATCAAACTGTAGCTTTTAACGGTTCAGAATGATAATAAACTATGATTTACAAGTAAAGATTCTCTTTTGATTGACAGAATGATGGTGATTTACAATATTATCCCTGTGCTGCATTAGCCCCATGCTGCTGTTATAATCTTCAAAGCATGTAATGTGTCAGAACAAATCATGGGTTATGGGTTACTTTAAAGAAATTGTTCGGATTTTGTGAGCAGGTTTTGCTAACCACTAACCCTCACATTTGTGACCTGATTTTCAGTCTATCCAAAAAGATTTTCAGTTTGTATCTGTCACAGGTGAACGTATCATGCTGTGTATGTAGATGCTGCATTAAGCTTCGTGTTCAGAGGTGATAATGTCTAAGCACTTAAATATGATTAATGTGTCTCACCATCCAAGATCTCACCTCACAGATTCACCTTTGACATTGGCATTTCACTGATATTATCACAGCTCTCTGAATTCCCTTCATTTTGTGAACTATGTGGAGCTACTGAGCAAAGTCATCAGTATCAGAGGTGTAAAGCTGTCTCAATCAAAATCCTAATATAGAAGACCTGTTTGAGAAGGTATGTTCAGTCACTAATAGCTCAGCTATTATTACACACTTTTATTTAACCTTACATGTATTCGGTTTACTAACCCCTGTGGAAAAAAACAGCATGCTAGTTGTTTTGAAGGTATGTTTTGAAGCATGGAAGCTGGTTTGAGGTGGTTTAAGCTGGTCTTTAGTTGGTTATTGAGCTGGTTTATGCTGGTCCTGAGCTGGTAAGATGGTCCTGACCAGGATCTAGTTGCTTACGACCAGCTTATGTCCAGCTAAAACCAGCTCATGACCAACTAAGGACCAGCTTAAACTAGCTCAAACCAGCTACCATGCTTCAAAACATAGGCCTACCTAACAGGGACAAACTCGATGTCAGTTAAGCAGAACACAAGGCCTACCAAAATAATTGCCTAGTTTTCGACGTTACACGTTAATTCAGTTTTCATAGTTTGTGATCTCTTATTCAAACCACAAATGTTACGAAAACAGTTTTAATCATAATGTGATAAGCTAACAGATAATCTTTGTAAATGCTTAGATATAGCCTTTATTAGCCACAACATATTTAATCGGCTTCAGTGTTAAATATTAAAACAATTTACAGCCTAATCTACAGAGTCAATACACTATAAAAATGTTGTCGCAACTTTTTCGTCACTGTGTAGCCATATCCAGATACAATAGCGCCACCATGTGGAAGAAAAGAGATGGGATGTGTATGTTTTGTCTGTATTCTGGGAAAAAGGCCTTTGGTTATTTGATCAATCAGTGCAACTTTTGCTTCAGCTTTGAGCACATTTAATATTCATTTTGAACAAACTAGGCATACTAGGTATTTACAGTATAGGCTATGTGCCTCCAATGCAGTATATTTATTAAAACCATAGGGAGGAGGAGGATATTTCACCAGGACTCAATAAAACATGCTGTTCACATGGAATAAAACTTTAATTTATTCTCATTGGCTCCAAGGGTTTATCTTCATCTTTTATGCTTTTACACTCTTCCTCGTCTGTTGGGAAATCTCTGTTCTTTCAGAGGCAAACCTTCAGCGTCCACCTCATTCACCTGTAATTATAATAGAAGGACATCACTGATCGGTTTCGCACTGGGAAATGAAGCTGCGGATGTTTTCCAGTAAGAAAAAGGAACAGTCATGCTCTTACTATGTGTATCGGTGAAAGCCTCTCCATTGGAGAGTCTGCAGGAATGGACAGTACTGCATCACCAACATCCATCATCTGATGGAGACAGATTTTTACTCGATATTAGTACTCACACATCTCAGTACTTTGAATATTTTCAGTTTTCCGTGCCACCCCATGTTTAGTAACACTCCCCGGTTACTAAAAAGGACCAAAGTGGACATGCAATGGGATGGACAAACACTTAAAAAATCTAACAGACAAATGAGAACAAGAGGATAAGCTCACCCTAAATGTTGCCTCCACTTCACCAACGCTTCTCTTTCCACCAGGAAGCCAACCGTATGACCAGTGCTGGCAAAGACTAACCTCCAACACACACACTAGCATTAACAACTGGACCAGCAACCTTCCGTTCCACTCCATGCTAAACTGAAACAAAGACATTTTATATAGGCAACATTGTACTGTCATATAATAAATTTTCATTCATAGGATCTTTTGGTGGATTGTTTAGTCAGTTAGTTATATTATTTCCCAGTTCAGATTCTCAATTATTTGATTCTATAAATCCATTAAAACAAAATTATTAAAGTCACACATATTTGTTACCTGTCTGGCAAAACCACTAAATGTACAAAGTACAATGTGATTCCATTCATCCCTATTTTTCAACAATTTATGCAACAGAAACCATACACAGAAATTCTATAATTTCTCTAAACAATGTAAATGTTCATGAAAAGAAATTCAAGTTTATTTTACATTTAAGAGATTTAAGCAGTGGATAAAATCATATGACTGAATATAACAAAGGTTGTTGTAACGTCTTAGAAAAATGATGGTTAGCTAAGATTTCAAATATAGATTTATAATACAAATATAGATTTCGAGTCACTTGAATGTTTTCTTCTGTAAGTTTTAAGTCACAATCCATCTAGATATTCATAAAACAATATGGAATTTTGATAGTAAATAATCTCTTACCTGCTGTCTTTGCTCAAGATGAAGTGTGTTGTTCTTGGTCTCTTTTATACAGTCCTTCTAAAATGAGTTGTTATGCTCTTTCGTCATTGGGAGACTTGCAAACACAGGTGCAGGTTTCTCTCTAATGCACGCTCTAATGCACACCTGGGGCTGGATTTATAAGACTGAAAAATTACTGTCAGGGGAACCAGCTAATGGACTTGTTTAAACCCTGAGATGTATTAAATAATGTGTTTAAATGGTTTAAACAGCCACATCAATACACAGGGGAACAGATGAACTATATAAAGGCCAAAAGACGTAATGGATGTGTCAAACAAAGACTGAGTCATCTGACTGCCGATCAAGCTGGGATCTGTTTTTAAATAGACCTACATAAAATTATGTTCCATAACTAACTAAATAACTGTTTTTCTCTCTATGTGTCCAAATTTGATATAATATTTTCATATTTATCTTATTTATCTGAAAGTAACTGACTAAACAACCAACCAAACAAGCAGACCAATAACGTTTTATGCTCTGTCTCTTCTAATGTAGGCTTATCTGTATTTTCATCATTATTCTATAAGGAATGAATGGTATTTGTATATACACTACCATTCAAAGGTTTGGGTTTAGTAGGGGTTGGTTTTTGAGAGTCTCTTACGCTTACCAAGGCTGCATTTATATAATGAAAAATGCGGTGAAAACAGTATTGTGAAATATTAATAGATTTTAAAGTAACTGTTTTCAAATTGAACATATTTTAAATTGTATATTTATTCCTGTGATGGCAAAGTGGAATTTCAGCAGTCATTACTTCAGTTTTCAGTGTGACACAGTCTTTCAGAAATCATTCTAATATGCTGATTTAGTGCTCAAAAAACATTTTGAAGACATTTGTGCTGCTTAATTTTTTTTTTTTTTGTGGAAAATGTGATACATTTTTCAGAATTCTTTGATGAATAGAAAGTTCAAAAGAACAGCATTTATATGAAATAGAAACATTTTATAACATTACAAATGTATTTTCTGTCACTTTTGATCAATTTAATGCATCCTTGATTAATAAAAGTATTAATTTATTATTACATTTTAATTGCTGTTCAGCGGTATTTTCTGTAGTCACTCATATTTTGTGAGAAACTCAAATGATCAAATAGCTCAAAATGACCCTTATTTTGAACTGAGGACTTGCATGCTAAACTACAACACTTCCGGGGCGTTTAAGGAAAATCCCGCGAGCTAAAGCTCCAAAACATGAAGCTGTCCACGTGATCGCCATTATTACGCATTTATTGATCAAGCTATCGCATAACTAGTAAAATCCGACAGGTAATTTCCAGACTGTTATCTGCATGAATATATTTAACATGCTGCGTAATTTCTGCGATGTATAGCGTTCGATAGGCACGTTTCAGGAATCTCTAGTGACATGACCTATGTTGCTCCCTTTCAGCTCTCAGGGTATAATGAGACATGAATATGGATTTCTTAAAAAGACCTTCTATCCCTGAAGACGCGGTCCAGTATCAGCTTTTTCTGGTTCATCCTGACCCATCAGACGCAGAAGCCCATGAAAGATTCCTTCAGCGGATCCTGCAAAACATCCTCGCTGAGATCGCCCCTCTTCTGGTGCAGCACATCTGGCAACATCAAGCCTTCAATCTCAGATACCACCCTGAGAAAGGTATGCATATGTATATCAGTTCTGCAGTTCTAGAGAATGTACATGTGACAAGTTACCAAAAATCTTCTTTTACACTCTATAGGAGATGTGCCTGCGCACCTGGGCGGTGTTACTCAGTTCGGTGATAATGTGGAGGACGAATGGTTCATCGTTTACCTGCTCAAACACATCACACGCACTTTTAGTGATGTAGCTGCTGTTGTCTACGATAATGATGGACAGTTTCTTCTGATTGAAGCAGCTGAACACCTGCCAAAGTGGCTGGACCCTGACAGCAGTGAAAACAGGGTTAGTATTGGATATTTAAGTTGGTAATACCATGAAATTATCATGTTTTATTGAATACAACAATACCATGGAACTCCTTCAGGTACAAGTATGGTAATCATTTTGAAGTCATATCTTTCACTGTGATGTGTAAGCGTAAGTTGAACTCGAATAACATCCAAAATTGGAGTCACTTCTTATAAGAATGTTTATTGACAAAGTTAACTAAAACATTATTCATTATACTGTCAAACGCAGTATCACTCCAGTCTTAAGTAAAATGCTCATGGCACTGTCGCCGTCATTAAGCAATGTTATTGATGCTTCAATTTCAAAGTTTTCTGAGATATTGAGATAAGATATTACACTTTATTCACAATTTTGAATTCCACATCTATTTAAAGAAATAAGTGGATCTTACACAGTTAGTACAATGCTATAATGAATTTGATACCAGCACTGATATCACCACAGTTTTTGGATGGTTATTATCATTTTTAGGGGGAAAAAACACACTTTTATTGTTTTTAAAAGTAAGGTTGTTCTTGTTATCATCCTGAGGTGCATATATACTCTGTTTCCATTGGCTGTTCACTTTTTTTCTCTGTTGTTGTCTTTCTTAGGTGTTCCTGTACCGAGGAGAGCTGCATATATTACCCAACCACACACGTTCTGGAGAGGTTGGCTGGCCCAGAGACTCAGTGCCTGCTGTGGGTCAGGCTCTAGAGGTGCTGCATTCACACACTGTGAGCTGTTTAGCCAAACAAACCATACGCTCCGCTCTAGCCAGGAGGCTGGATGGGTGAGAGTGATGATATTGTTTCAAATAAGTGTTTATATTGTTTCTGTTTTAGGTCTGTATGTTTATTTTAGGTTGTACTCATTTATCATTTGTATATGTGTGCAGGTATCCAGATAAAATCCAGCAGAATTTCCACCGCGCTCACTGTTATGTGCCTGCGGGCATTGCTGTGGTGTTGTCTAGGAGGCCTGACCTTATAGCCCCTGCCGTGTCTGCTTTCTATCTGCGTGACCCTGTTGACCTCCAGGCCTGTCGAACTTTCCGCACGTTTCCTCCTGACACTAGAGTCATGACATCAGTAAGAAGCAGTCTATTTAGTTCCAAATAAATGCTGTTTTTAAGAGACATTAATGAATCCTGAAGAAAAAACTTGTCATGATTTCCAGAAAAATACTAAGCAGCAAAACTGTTTTCAACATTAATAATTATAACAAATGCTTCCTGATCACCAATTCAGCATATTACAATACTGGAGTAATATACTTATTACTACTGCTGTAATATATTAAAATAGAAAAGAGTTAGCAATATTTTACAATATTACTCTTTTTATAAATAAATATACTCTCAAATAAATGCAGCTTTGGTGAGCATAAAAGATTTTTTTTCCAAAAAAACAAAACAAAAAAATCTTACCACACCCAAACTTTTGAATGGCAGTGTACATTTAACCTAATGTAGTTTTTGAAAACTCCTCAAGTAACTATGAAACTGGTCCCTTCCCCCTTTCCTGTAGGTAAAGTTTACTCGCTGTTTGTACGGACAGCTGCAACAACAGAGTTTTGTTCCAGATCGGCGGAGTGGTTTCACGCTTCCCGCTCGCTCTCATGCCCAGTACAGAGCTCATGAGCTGGGAATGAAACTGGTGAGTTTGTTTTGTGTTCTCCAGTCATGTATGGAGAAAGCTGACTATTAAAATGCAGATTTTAATCCTACAGAGATGAACATCTGTTTCTCCAAGTATTTTACTAGTGGATTTTTTAATATGCTCAGAAATGTGTTTTTCACGTAAAGCATTTTGTAACTATAGTACAGTATTCTATTTTCTGTTAATGTCTAAGGCCCATGGCTTTGAAATCCTTTGCTCCAAGAGTGGACAGTCGTCATCAGAGAAAGAGGCTTCAGTCAGCAGTAACCCACTATGGAGAGGCTTTTTAGATAGTCTCAAAACGAATGGATACTTTAAGGTAGGAAAGAGTTTCTGTGTTCACAATACTCAAATGAAGCAGATGATGCAAAGATTCATTGGCCTGAGAGAAACGATTTAATAAAAAATAAACATCTCTTTCATTTTGTATGCATGTGGATGTGTTTTTGCTTATGTGTTTGTGCATTTTTGTAAACCCAGAGTGAACTAGAAGGATCCGTTCGATACAAAGATCTAATGATATCAGCAGAGAGTTTCTTCAGGCAGTCTGTAACCAGCACTCACTGGTGAGAGCGACTTTTTTTAAATTGTATTTTATTTGTTGTTGATTGTCGCAGTTAACAGTCAAGTTTATTTGATTTTATCTGTGTTTAAATGTACTAGTATGTATGTGTGTATACAGTATGTGTAGTTTGAAGGTTTGGGATCACTAATAAATTAATATTTTTTTTATGCAGCAGGGATGTAGTAAATTGATCAAAAGTGACAGGAAAGATGTTTTGTTACAAAGGATTTCTGTTTCAAATAAATGCTGTTTTTTTTTACTTTCTATTCATTAAAAAATCCTGAAGAAAATGTATCAGTTTCTATCACTTATTAAAGAGCTCAACTGTTTTCAGCATTGATAATAATTAGAAATGTTTCTTTAGCACCAAATCAGCATATTAGAATGATTTCTGAAGGACCATGTGACAGAACATTTAAGTTGAGTTTTAATTATATTTCAAAATATTGCTGCATTTACTGTATTTTTTGTAAATGAAATGCAACTTTGGTGAGCATAAATGACTTTTCAACAGTAGTGTGTAAGTCTCATGTTACTCTTTCTTAAGCCCTGACATTCAGAATCCTGGTCAAGAGGTGATGAATGTCTTGGAGGATGCCTCTTACAGTTTAGAAAAGCTAAAAAATCAAGAGGCACATCTACCACCAGAGGACAGTAAGTACCATTCTCTGATATTGTTTTCTCTGTGCGCTGCACATATTGACATCAAATATTGAGTGTGATCTAGCATAATTGATTTACTGCTTTTGCTGAAAGTGAATCTAGACTGTAAATTGAGCACAAAAATGGTTTCTGTCTTGTCAGATTCAATAGTGTTGTCCTCTCAATCGCCCCCTGTAGGTGATGCGTGGTTAGACATCTCACCTCAGGAGCTGGAGAGGCTGCTTGAGGAGAGAGGAGGTCGAGGGGTGAGCGATGGCACTCGCAAGAAGGCACAACCTGATGAGGAGCTGCAGGAGGAAGAAGCTGGCTACAGTCTCATAGCTGTAACGAAAGGCATGAAGAGCTTCATCAATGCCATGTCCTCTCATGAAGGAGCTGAAATACCCAGGTAATGATACTCCATCTGAACTGTCAATACTTCAGTTATTATTCACCATGATAGTTTATGTCTTTCTTTTTCCCGAATTGTGTTTCAGATCTTGTCTGGCTGAGCCCTTCAGTTTTGATCCAGATGCAGTAACCAGTGCACTTGATAGACTGTTAGGTGAGTTTGATTTTCAGAGAAATTTGACCATCTAAATCAGTCCCACTTTTGCAAAAAAAAGTGTGTGTGTGTGTGTGTGTATATATATATATGTATATATGTGTATATATATATATGTATATATGTGTATATATATTATATATATATATATATATATATATATATATATATATAGATAGATAGATAGATAGATAGATGTACTTTTTTGTTAAAGCTGGTTTATTATTTTTTAAACTGAACTCTTTGTAATTTTATTTAGAAATCAAACTGATGCCTGTTTTTATGCCCAATTGATCTGTCTGTACTGGTGGCCAAGTCAGTGTATATGATATCACATTGTTTAATTTAAAGATAATAAAAACACATGCATAACAATTGCTGAAATGAAATTCATGTTTATTTCACATAATATTTACTAAATTGGAAATAATTAAAAAATGAATTCATCAGCATCATCTGAGGTTCTCTGAGGGGTTGGCATCATCTCTTCTCAGGTGTTCGGTCATCTCAGATCTTTTAAGGGTTGGATCCAGACTGAAGCTTGTGTAATTCCTAGTTAGAAACAGAGAAACGAATTGGCAGAAACAGAGAAATAAATAGACATAATTAGCGTAGCGTCTGTTCCAACCAAGCAAAAATGATTTGTTCAACCCAAGCTAAAGAATAATAATGTGCATTTGATCAGATATAACTGCAGTACAAGATTATATGATGCATTATATGAATGCTTGGCTAAAGAGATGTGTCTTTAATCTAGATTTAAACAGAGAGAGTGTGTCTGAACCCTGAAGGTTATCAGGAAGGCTATTCCAGAGTTTGGGAGCCAAATGCGAAAAAGCTCTACCCACTTTAGTGGACTTTGCTATCCTAGGTACTACCAAAAGTCCAGAGTTTTCAACCTTAGGGAGCGTGATGGATTGTAGCGAGCTAGAAGACTAGTTAGGTACGCAGGAGCTAAACCATTAAAGGCCTTATAGGTAAGTAATAATATTTTGTAACTGATACGGAACTTAATAGGTAGCCAGTGCCAAGTTGGTGTCTAATATAACACCCAGATTTCTGACTGTAGAGGAAGTATCAGTACATCCGTCTAGTTGCAAATTGTAATCCAAGAGATTCTGTGTACTGTTTTTTGGTCCAATAAGTAATATCTCTGTCTTATCCAAATTTAATAGGAGAAAATTATTGGTCATCCAATCTTTTACATTTTTAACGCACTCTGTTAGCTTAGATAATTTAGAAGTTTCATCTGGTCTTGTTGAAATATATAGTTGAGTATCAACAGCATAACAATGAAAACTAATCCCGTTATTTTCTAATAATATTACCAATGGGCAACATGTATATTGAAAATAGCAGAGGACCTAGGACAGATCCTTGTGGCACTCCATACTTCCATGAATACATTTAAAAAAAATAATTTGACCAAAAAAAGAAAATAAATCTGTAAAATAAACATTTATTCATATGGCAACTTCTTTATTCTGTCTGTAATCCCATTATAATATTTTTCACAAATAAAGTAATTTTACGCTGTCAAAATAAAAGTCTTCCATTTCCGATACATTGGCCAAATAGAAAAACCTTTTTTGCTGATGGTAGTAACTAACAAATGCAAAATATATTGGTTAACTGCTAAATGTGCACTACCTGAAAAGCACTAATAATTTGCACTTCCTGTTTTACAGGAAGTAAGGATGATGAGTTAGACTCTGACGACTTTGAGGATGAAGAAGAGGATGGCAATGATGTTGATGATGATGAAGAAGTGCAGAATGGCGAGTCTCAGGAGCAGGCAGGTGCTGAGGCGCTGGATAATCTGAGGAAATACATGGATGAAATGGACCAGGAACTGCAAAGCACAAATATTGGCAAAAGCTTTACACAGAATAACAGAGTGAGTCTCCACAGATGTTGTTTGTCCTGTGCACATAACTTTGTGAGAACTTTTTATTTATTTATTTATTCCATTTCCTTTTAGGCCAGTAATAAAGCAGATGCATCTAAAAACTCATCAGCCACCTTAAGGTCAGAGCTTGTTGAAGAAGAAATCCAGCCGCTTGATTTGGATCTCAACCTGGTTTCAAATTTGCTGGAGTCTCTCGCTTCTCAGGCCGGCCTTGCTGGGCCTGCTTCTAACCTACTGCAGAGTCTAGGCATCCACATCCCACCTGACGCAGATCAGTCCTGATATGTCAAACTACAGTGGGGAAAATCAACTCCCAGACACTTATCACACACTTATCACGCACTCAGTGTTCTTTCACCTAGTGTACATCAGCTGTTCCTCTTTCAGGTGGCTATATTTATGGTCTTCTGCTCCACACCCAATACTGAACTGTGAATTATTACATCCTAACATCGGCGTTTCCTTCTACACAGAGCATTTCCCTAAAAAAAAACAAAAACGAACTGGGAATTTATTCTCTTAAGATGTTGTTTATCATGTTTTTCGCCATTAAATATTACTTTATCTTTTTGAATAAAGATAATATTTTCTGAGATGTTTTGTAAATTACGATTACGGAATTTTAGATTAGTCAAACCGATAAGTATGCACTACAACAGAAAATATCAGTTACAGCTATCTATCATTTAAAAGGAATGGCGATATTTCACCGTGCTTATCTACGCTGACATTACTGATAAACCAAGCAAATTGCATGCTCGTGTAACATTAACCAGGTCTTTACAGATAAATCAATCATGCCTGATTAGAAGCAAAGCCTCAGAGCTCTGATGCTGAACTTTTTTAACCTCATGATTCTCGCTTGGGCAGAATTTGGCCTACGCTGGTAACAATACAAATGCGTAGTAGGACCAGGTGTGATCTGTATCTGTGCGTTATGTACTGCTTACATCATAAAGAAAAGGTGCTGGAAATGTTATAATTATATTTATACCAAAATATGAGAAGAAAAACAGAAACACTAGTTTAGGTAGGAGAAAACCTCATCAATATGTTTAATTTGCTCCAAACATTAACAATAATACTGTAGTTTGTACTGTATATTAGGAGCTAAATAAATACATGGGTCACAGGTTTTCTATTTAAATATTACTACTGTAATAGTCTTAAGTCATTGTATTGCAGTTTATATCTCTTTATAGCTTATAGTTTATATTTCTAGAAACCATGCAGTGAAGGGCTCCTCTGGTCTAAGTTTGTAAGGTTATTGTAAGAGGAACGGCATACTTGGGTGAATCTCACAAAGCTTGTCAAGAACATGCTTGGATCATATTTCACCCTTAAAATATAAAAAACTTAAAAATATATATATTGCATTAAAAATGAAGGTGTTTTTACGGCCTTTAAGGTTCATTACTTTTGCATTTTGTAGTTATTTTCATGACAATTAAGCGCATTCTCCATTCTTGTTACTGTAATGCATCTGGATGTTTGTCATTTTCATGACTTTTTAATAAAAGCATAAAATAAAGGCATAAGTTAAACTAAATACAACCAACAGGCTACAACCATAACTTTATTTTTGCATTGCGGTAATTAGAATGAGGATTTTGCGCTATGAAATTGTGGTTTATTTATGAAACTATCATGAAAATTACACTGCAATGCGAACCCTAAAGGTCCTAAAAAGGCTTAATTTTCTTTATGCAAAATATATATTTTTTTCTTTCTCAGAACTTCCAGCCGACACAAAAAAATAATATAGTCTGTACAAAAAGCTGGTCTGAGAAACCTGTATTTTACCTTAATAATTTAATTCCAGAATTTATGTATCAGCTCCTTCATGAAAACACCCCATTTAGTAGGATGTGTGTCATAGTTGTGTTGTAGTTTCAGTGCAAGCGAAGAAAGGAGTCGCACATCAGTGCTTACTGGTAGCTTTACCATATTAATTAATTATAATTATCTTTACATGAGGTTGTCATGCTATAATTTTATTTTAATACTGTTATCATCAATCATGTATTTGATTGATCAGGTATTTGATTGGTTACTCTACACAGACTGTTCCTCTTCAGAATGATCTACACTCTGATTGGTCCGTATGTCCTATAGCAGACTGAACAGGGGCAGAACCAGCCCTCTGGTCGCATGCAGCACAGCTGCTGGGAGAGCAGAAAAATACAGTGCCGTTACATCCACAAAGAGAAGCTGGACAGCACCCAGCAGTAACATCCCGAGCATGTATCCCAGAAACAGAAGACTGTGCCAGTTGCCAAGCATCAGTGCCTTTGGTCCATCAGGGTGCAAAACACACAGGAACCCTAACAAGAGGGTACGTGTCACTGTAAGAGTGTAGTAAAGGTCAAAGATTGAAGCATGGCCTCGTTCCGTTTGGGAGACTTTGGCTAGCCAGGCAAGAGAGAGGCTGTGGAGGACAAGGTTAAGGGGAGAGTAGACGTACTCCAGCGGCTCTATCGCATGAAGTCCTTTACATCCTGAATAGAGAAATTAAATGTGATTAAAGACTTTAAAAAAACAGCCTATTCCTCTTCACAGACATTTTAAGCCATCATGCACTGAAAAAAAAAAAAAACCTGACGTAAAAACAATTTTCACTCAGAAATTGCTAGTAAATTTCACAACAGAGGGCATTTTTAGCACTGTTGTTTCTGTAAGTATTTGTTTTCACTGATTTTCCCCATAAGGATTTTAAAAAAGTCTTCGTTAAGCATTATAAGCTATAAACCAAACCAACCAGCTACAAAGTGAATCACAATATATTTGAAGCAAAATAGTATTCAAGTATTCATACAGAGTGACAAAGGTACAAGACTGTGTACTTTAGTGAGGGAAAGAACTACACTCCCAGGAAGTATTGCGGATAACATAATTGAATTAAAAGAACGTGAAATATAAAACCATTTATTTAAAGTGTTTTATGGCTGTAGGGAGACCGAAACTATTATGTAATTTGTTATATGTTAGATTAACATTTAACTAAATCATTTCAGAAACAATGATTCATGAATGACATAATGTTTTTGTGCTGACATATTGAGAATATTCTTAAAGACCACACAAGTAAGCTGGATAACAACGTTGGGGCTCAAAACAGCTCCACTGTTGCAAAGACCAGTAAGTAACACACCAAATTAAACTTGAACAGTGTACCTGTGACGGTGACGGAAGCGACGGTGAGCACAGTCAAAAGGGAGGAGACGTGGATGGAGCCTGGCATACTCAGTGCAAACAGGTGACCCAAGCTCAGACTGACCATTGGGAGGAAGCGGGCGATTAGCGGGTACAGGCCAGAGTGGGAACAGGCTTCAGCCCATATGGCCAGAATACACTGGACGCTCCCACAGACCGCCGGGACAAACAAACGCTCGCCCAGCCTCAGGGAAAAAGGCTTCAGGTGGATCAGACCCACGCCATGCAAAGCTAACAGTGCCAGGAGATTCAGAAACACCTGAAGGGAAAGAAGCAAAACCAAGAGGAAGTTTAACAAGCCTAAAACACACTGGAGATTAAAACATGATACACAGTGCCATAAATGTCCAGAGAGTCATATACCGCTGACTTTTCATTGTGTACCTAAGAAAACCACTTTCAGAGCATAATGATAAACATAAATGATAACATGCCATTTAAGCAGTAACAGCTGTATCACACTACTTTAAACAGCAACATTTTACCATTTTTAGAATTATTATACATGCAGTTTTAAGACCACATTTAATACACTGAATATTTGTCATAATGCAATCCTACTGAACTGTGCAAGTGAACTGCAAAAAAAGTTTAATTTTTAAAAACTGTTAAACAATTACAGCACAAAAAAAATCTACACTTTCTCTTAAATATACAGTACAGTGGGATCCAAACATCTGAGATTGGATAGAACAGATCTAATTTAAACCTGGAAATAAAGTATTAAAATTTTGAAATGATGAAACTTTATATAATGCAACATGAGTACAATTCTGTGCTGTTTCTAGGTCAATAATCAAACAATTTATGACACTGATCACGTGACTCTTTGTAGAGATGGTCACAAGCTCAAGTCAAATTATGCTTGTGGAGTTCATGCAGCTCACATGCTACTGTAATTAAGGCAAAAGAGGAATGACCTAAATGCTAAGACATTCTGTACTTTTATTAAACTGATAGTTTTATTACTTATTCTCAAACTTCGACCACATTGTAGATTTACATTTTAAGCTAAAATCTTCCATTTGTCAGCTGCTGACATCCCATTTGCATTTTAAACATATAGCCCAGCCATAACATTCAAACACAAACAGTAAAAGGACTCCACCAGTTTATGGCACTAGTCAAATGATCACATGTAACACACCTAATGATTCATCAGAGATCTGCCCAGTCTTGTGCTTTACACCCTACAAATAATCTATGTACACGCTGAGAGATATGTAACACTGATGATGAAATGGTTTATATGCAAATTACTTGTGTAGGACTTTAAATAATGGTCCACTTGACATAATCCTGGCATAAAAGACCTTGACATCTCATGTTTGAATGGAAAATTTTCCACTGAATAACAGCTTGGCTGAAAGAAATCTACTGACTTTAGAAAACTTAGAACGTAGCAAACAAGTTGTATGGACAATTTTATGCTGTTTTTGAACATATTAGAGTTTCCCTTTAACTTTCAATGTATGAAACAGCAGCTTAGACATACAGCAAAATATCTTTGAATAACTGAGAGCTTTTTAAGCTTTGCCTAAACCACTCATCTTTTCAATTCAATTCAATCAGATGCTTTGAAACTTTATTTTATTGAGATTTTATTTATAGCATCATTTGGGCATCATAATTTTTATTAATATTCTGAATGATAATATTTTCATTTTAATTCTTGTTAAAGTTTCAGAAATTTTGTTGTGATTTTTGTCATGTTTAGTATTTTTTAATGTGTCTGTATAATTTTATTTTATTTTTTTCAATTTCAGTTATCTTTTCTCTGCAACTAGCTGAAATAAAAAAAAGTTTTCTTTATTTCAATTTTAATGGTTTTAGTTTTAGTTAACTATAATAACCATTTTTAACTTTAATTAATAATAAACCTTTTTCATTTTAAACTGGTCAGAGCTTTCTGCACTGACCCTGAAGGGGATTAGAAAGCCATAAAAATCCTCTGATCATTAGTTATGTAAGGCAACTTTAAAATCTGCATGTTCAAGATCATATAACTGATGAATAACTGATAAAGATGTAGCTGTGTGGGCAAAGTACCTGTATGAATGCAAGTGGCACCGCATAAGGATAGTGATACTGGGGAATGAAGATCCTGCTTACAAAACTGTGTAGATTATCTGCCAGAGCATACACAATCACAGCCACCAGGGCCGCGATGCACACCAGAAGTGGCACCAGAGGTTTACACACTTCGTACACACAAGCTCTCAGAGCGTGTGGCGTATGCATCTGCCACCATGCCGAACTGAAACACACATGGACAGACAGTAAATTGATTAAGCCTTAATAGACATTTTTACCCCTAAATCTAAGAATATCACATTAAAGGTACTGAAACAATATAATGGTATAATCTCACAAGCATTGATGATAAAGATGTTCATGTATTTTATGGCTACTATTTATAGCACATTAACAAGCAAGTTTTCACATTCACAAATTTTAACCAGGCTTTGTGCTCATTAAAGCTTTCAGTCACAAATAAATTTGTTCTTACCATCTGGACACCAGATTTTGCCAGGGGTCCATACTAGCGGTCCACCCACCCCAGGACCGGTGGAGTGGAATATGGTTTTTAATTTTGACCCCTTTACAGCATCAGGGCTTGGAGGACAGACGTAAAACTACCTGCACACAGACACAAGTTATCAAAAAAAATAAATAAATAAATAAAATAAAATAAATACACTAACTATTAGAAACAAGTCTTCTAGAAAACTTATATAAATAAATCAATCAAAAACAGCATATATAGGCTATCATGGAATACACTGACCATTATTTTTGCCCAATGTAATCTTTATTTCAGCCATTAACACAAAAAACGTTGCAATATGTCCTGTCCTGTAATAAGTAACGCAAATGAGTATTGTACCCAAAACACAAAGTCCAAAGTCTTTTTAAACGTTTAAACTTTTTATTGAAATATGAAAAATAGAATAATAGAATATAACATTATATAACAGATTATAAAAACATTAGCCTACTAAAAAGTAAGCCCTTTTAATAATTTAATTAAACTGATCAAAATGCATTTAAAAATACCAAAATAAAACATACAGTACAACATACAGAAAAGAAAAATAATGATAATATAGACCAACTCACATCTCTTGGTCGTCATGAGATCTTGTTTTTCCGTTATGTATTTTCGCCACGGACTGACTGAGAAACCTGCTCAGCCTCTGTCATGAGGGACCGAGCACAAGTGGACTTTGATCTTATCTCACTCTGAGAGGAACAAATTAGTGATGGGAAGTTCGGATCATTTTACTGACTCGGACCTTTGAGTCTCGTTCAGCAAAATGAACGAATCTTTTTTCGAGTCATTTCGTTCATTT
>JAFVLL020029449.1:0-33911 GCA_021397915.2 Tor tambroides | reverse complement strand
AAGTTAATCAGCAAGCAGAGCAGTAAGTGATTTCTCTTTTTCTTTAGTTCTTTGATTTACATCAATCACAGACTGCAGCAGGTTTCACTTTAAAATGCACATGACGTGGATGTGACGCATATCCAATTTTCTCCCAACTCTTTACGGTCATTTAGGATTTTACAACTGATTTAAGACTGTGTTTATGAGGTAACTCGCCAAAACCACGTATTTTTACATCATTGTGTGTGGTTTTGTCCATTAAAGTGCTGGCGCGCCGTCTGAAGCGGCTCAGTTTGAGTACAGCCAAACGCGCAGATTTTCAAACTATACTTCCTGCTTTGATAAAAATCTTCGTCCAGTGTCGGCGCTATTTCTCGCCAGAAGTTATGACCGATAACACTGTCTTTAAACTTGTTTAAACTAACGTTAGAATTGTGGATATCTCATAACTCCCTCACATAAGCGCTTGTCAACGCTGCCATCTATTGATGTTGCGGTCTCCGGTAGATTGTTGTTATTGCGTCTCTCCCTTTTCTTTTTGGCTGGCCCGGGCCAGTGTTGCCACCTTGTGGACAAACTAATTATTGCAAGAACAATTCAAGATGAATGTGCAACCTACGTACTCTTCCTCGGGCTGGATGAAGATGATTGGCGGGCCGAATTGGTCCCGTGGGCCGCCAATTGAATAGCCCTGCCATAGACTGTAAAAAAAGATGGACGAGGCGTCTCCGCTTCCTTCCACCAAAGAAAAGTGAAGCCGAAGTATGGCCGTTGCCATCTTGAGAAAATGACGTCATTTGGAGCCAGAGTCTGCGCAGTGGAGATTCGTTTGGAGACAGAGTCTGCGCGGCAGTGTCGTGAGGTGGAGCTGCGGAATCAAACTCCCGCAGACCCAATCAACCATAACGACACGCCCCGTTTTTATAGCATCAAATTACTAGCTAAAATCAAACTTATCACAAAAATGAACAATTGAACATCAGTGTGATAACAACTACCTTAAATGACCAAAACCATATTTTGGAAAATTGTATTGGAAGTGCAATTTATTTTTTTATTTTGACTCAAGTCCCATTTGGTTTATGACCTGTACTGCAGCCAGCCACCAGGGGGCGATCAAAGAGCCCGCAGCTTCACTTCAGGACGTGTGAGGCACACCCGCCATATACACACAGAACTGTAAAGGTATTCATGGCAACCCGTCAAAATAAAAGTTTGGTTTAACTTGAGGACACTGCAGCAGTACTGCTACTTCTAGGCTATTACTAAAATTATTAAAACTTTTTAAGTAATGATCAAACAACATTTCTTCCATGTTTTAATTTTAATAATAAATCCCCTTTGTTTGCCAAAATAAATAAATAAATGAATAAATGTTTGATTTTCAATAAATTTAAAGATAAAAGCTTCCTATTAATTTCATAAAAAGTCTTAGCTTGATGCTAATGTTAGCTCTAATGCACCTGTTACCCTGCTGCGATTTCATGAAGTAGTCTACCAGAAGAATTCACGTAAGGTTGTAAGAAAATGTTTTGTTTTCTAGAAAGACACTTTACGTGGATAAATGTATACTGGATCAAAGCAATGTGGACCAAGAGACTACAAAGGAGTGGATAAAGATTTTCAATTTCATGAAGTGTTTAACAACCTAATGTTATGTTTAGGTTCACCTACTACAAAAGGGCTTTTAGCTGGTATGTTGTATTTAATTTAATGTTCAACAGGTTTGTTTTTGTAAAATGTAACTTTATAATTGTCATTTTTTTCAATCAAATAATTATTATAACACCTAAAATACGCTGCGTGTAAAAAGTTTGTTTTAGCCAGTTGAAGGGTGGGTACATTGTGTGCACATGATCAGGATGGTACCACCTCCGCCTCATTTTGAGCCAGGAAAAACCCTGATTTCAAATAAATTCTTTTACAAATAATCAAAGTTCTGCAGATTTGCATGCTCATTTAATAAATATTTCAGCAAATTTGATTATTCTTGCCAATATGTGGGTTAACCACATTTAAATCCATCCCACATAATTTACCACAAAATCAGCACAAGAAAATGTAAAAAATAAATAGGCCTATTAAAAAGATATTTTTTTTTACGTTTCAACAGTTTTTGCTTATACAATGAAAGTCAGTGGGGTCCAAATCAATAACAACAAATACTTCATTGTATAGACAATATAAATAAATATACTACTGTTTAAATGTTTGGAATCATTAAGTTATTCATTATTTTGTTTTTATACTTTTATTCAAGTACGCCTTTTAAATGCTGTTCTTTTGAACACTCTATTCAAAGAATCCTGAAAAAAATGTGTCACAGTTTCAAGAAAAATATTAAGGAGAAGTATTAAGCAAAATCACTGCATTGAACATTGATAAGACATGTTACTTGAGCATTAAATCAGCAAATTATAATGATTTCTGAAGGATCATGAGACACTGAAAACTGGAATAATGGCTGCTGAAAATTCAGCTTTGCCATCACAGGAATAAATTACATTTTAAAATATATTAAAATAGAAAACAGTTGTTTCAAAATGCAATAATATTTCACAATAATACAGTTTTTACTGTATTTCTCACAAAACTCAGTAAATGCAGATGCACAAACATTTTGCAATATCTGTGTTCGGCAGAAGGCACGCAGTCATACAGTCATTTGCTACAATCAAATTGCTTTTGGGGAAAGACATTGTACTGAAGTGATACAGGTTTGAAACAACATCAGACAGAGTTGAGACAATTTTAGTTTAAGTTTGTCCTAGTTATTCAATGTCGACGTTATTTAGAAAGCTAACTAAACACGTCCTGATCACTTCAAAGTTGCAAACATTTTAACTGCTAAAAAAAGGAAAGCAAGATTTTCTAATTATAGATATAATAAGAAAGCACAGTAGGTGGTAATGGTTAACCCACCTCACGATTGGCAATGTACACAGGGTTAACTGTGACTTCAACTTCTCCATTACGTCACAATTCATCAGTTCATCACAGCACCAACCCAACTGTGGCTAAAAAAACCCCAAAAAAAACTTAACACTGCATCCTCCACAATGATTTGCGAGCCCATTAAGCCATCACATTTGAGACGACAAACCAATAAAGTCAGTGATCACAGTGTGTGCCCATTTCAAATACGGTGACATAGATGGCTTTCATTACTCTGGCTATTTCAGGCCTCTCGAACGAAGAATCACTAGAGGTACTGACAGATCTGACACATCCATCTTCAAAAGTGTCAGGGTAAAAATAGCAAACCAGTGGCATCGTGAAACACGCTCTGTCTGCAGGGCACGGAAGATGAGACTGTCTGACACCAACTCTACAGCCATTATCACAAACAACGAGCACAAAGCCTACAGAGGCTGTGTTTCAACAATCTTCATATGTTTGCATCATTATAAAAAGCAAAGCGTGTAATTTCTGCAGCTTGTCATTGCATCAGTCTGGGATAGAAGAAAATTTTTTAAAATCTTTTAAAAATAGTCATGAAAAACCTGGTCATTCAAATTAGAAAAAAGAGCAGTTATTACATTTGAATGAACGATGCTTAACGGTATAAAATGAAATGTGCTGGTTACTGTAGCTAAAAAGGCTACTGGATCCTAAAATGCACTTCACTGCTTCATAAGAGTGGGATGCGTGACTGCTGCTCCATATAAAGTGAGGTCAATCATCATCTGAACAATCCCAGGTGCTTTAATAATCTAAACAGGTTGAGTGTGTGTGTGTGTGTGTGTGTGTGTGTGTGTGTGTGAATGAGTATGTCAATGTAGTTGTTCAATAACAATACTGTGAATCACGCTAATAGCTCTACTGAGAGACAGGGAAAGATACATTCAGGAGGTTAGACATGACACTCTCTGTACACTAGTAGATTTAACACTACTCAGCATTAATATTGCAATAAAACACAGAGAAAACAGTGTATCTGGACCCAAACATTCACACACAAGCAGAAACAGACTCATAACAGAGGTCTACAACAGTAAACACAGGGTAATGGCAGGTATTTTTATTTGGTCAAAACTTCTCAGATTTGTTTCACACTGATGATCCTGCTTTAAGTACAAATACTCCCCAGTACTCCCAAATACTCCTCATGTTTGTCCCAAAAAAGCAAATCCAATTGTAGAATCAAGACAATACACCATAGTCAGGCAAGTCCCAAAAATTAAAACAAGACTGTAAGGGATATAAATAAAACACATTCAATGGACTGTAATGTGGTTTGAAAACAAGGTAACTGCTAAATGGTAATCATAATAATAATAAAAATAAAAAAAACAAACAAAAAAAAACTTTCAGTCCTCACAGCCTCATTTTCATCTGTGTTAACCCATTCAATACAGCATCTATCCTGACTAAGGTCTATGCTCAATATTTAAAGGCAAAGTGTGTAATTTATTCCATGCTAGCATGTACAATTTACCATATAGGTTATCATTCAATATTCAAGATTTTTTAAATTTATCAGTCAGGATTAGATATTCAAAAGTTAATCCTTAAAAACTCTAAAATACAAAAATAGGCCTAATTGTAGCAAATCTCAAAATTAATATCTGTTTCTAGGGCTGGGCGATATATCGAACGATATGATCATGCGCATCTCGTCAGTAAAGCCGGTTCCGTGATTAGCGGTAAATCTCCATCCCCTGCTTTCAAATGGAGCGGCATTTAATACACGGAGCCGTAGATCACTGACAAGCTACACAATATCGAGTTCATTATCGCAGCTGAATCGCCTTCGATAATGAACGCGATATTGTGTAGCTTGTCAGTGAACTACGGCTCTGTGTGTTAACTGCCGCTCCATTTGAAAGCAGGGGATGGAGATTTACCACTAATCACGGAACCGGCTTTACTGACGAGATGCGCATGATCATATCGTTTGATATATCGCCCAGCCCTATCTGTTTCACACACTGCTCATGTTAATGTTGTGGCTTGTCTAAGTCCACTTGTAGCATTTTAAATGATTAGCCTAAGTTTTCATTTTATTTAAGTTTTAAAATTGGCCATTGACCTGTGATAAAATTAAAATAATGATCAGCCCATCGGTATCGGACAAAGATTTATATATATCCCTAGTTAAAACAGCATGACATAACATTAGCTGAACTAATGACCGGAGTTCAATCAACTGAAGATCAGGGGATGGTTCTGGAAACTGCTCCATGAAAGAGGTCATAATTTTGCCAAAAGCATTTGGTGTTAATAGAGACAAAGAAATTAGCTACATACTTCACCTTTAAAAAAAACCTGTCTTGCCTAGCTAGAAGAAAAAAGGGAAAAAGTTACAGCTGCATTGCAGATACTGGCTGGGTTGTGAGTTGGTCCATAAAAAGTTCTCTGGAAAGGGCCAGTCCCAAAAAAAAAAAAAAAAAAAAAAAAAATTTTTTTTTTTTTTCCTGATGTCTCCAGCAGGCCTTCCCACTCCCATTGGTGTGGGATTCACTCTGTGATCTTTGCCTCCAAACCGAGAACCGTGCCACCTCCGCTTACGAACCGCCACGCAGATAAGGCTGCTTTGGCAACCACCCCAGCCTGGCCTGGCGAGCGCTCTAACATACCCAAAGCAAAGAGACACATGGGAACTGAGGAGGAGCTGAAGCTGGAGTAGGTGGTAGGGTGAAGCTGGGAGTTGTTAAACAGGGTATGAGTGGATTAGGCTGACACTCTGCCAAGGTCCCGCCCTGCCCTGCCATGATGCATTGCAGTGATTACAAAAAGACAACACATTGTGCCACACACCAAGGTCTGTGGAGAAAGTAAAACTGGCGCAAGCAGTGATAAATAATGCATTTCAAAACAGGTCTCTTGCTTTCATTCAAACTGGTACAGTGTAGGTCATGGGCCTGATCGGACATGCAGGATTATTGATCGCTCAGTGCTGGGAAGTGCTTGCACTGACGAACAGGATACTTTTCAAACACGGTAAATGTGGTGGCAGGAGGCATGGCGTGCTTCAAAACCAAGGTTAAAACCAGCCAGACGCTTTTCAACTGAAAAACAGCAAGATGAGAGCAGGACTCGGGGTCGACAGAGCTGATTACTGTCTTACTGACTGTATTTTCACAAGCGCTTGTGAAAAGAGTGCAATCAGCCCTTGCTAGAGCCTCTTAAATTATTAAAGTCAAATGTATGGCCTCTATTTCATCTCCTTCAAAATAGAGTGACTATGACGCATCGCAGGCTGCACTGGAGTAATGTATACTCTTTCCCAACCTAATTTTCCTCCAGTATCAACAAGTCAATGGCACGAGGAAGTAAAATTGTTCAAATAAGCTGAAATTTCAATCAGTCAACACTATTTCTAGCAGCCTTTTGACTGCAAATCAGACTCAAACACATGCACGCAGTCTGATTCTTAACAAGGAAGGTCACTGGAAGCATGACATTTTATCCAGGATGCAGACAGACAAACTTGAGAGACAGAGAGCAAGTCTGATCAATATCCATCAGACTCAGAGCAGACGCCCTTACACATCTATGCACATCAAAAAACAAATTAAACAAATACATGAGAAAAAGACCCCGCCATACCCAAATACTGCAGGTGAAGCACATCGGAGCAAGCAACTTGCTGATGCCGATTCATATTCCGTTCACTTCTCCAGTCTTTCCCTGTCGAAGTGCGAGACCACCGTCCTGCCTCGAAAGACGGATTAAAACACGAACCAATAGCATTCGAGCGCAAGCTGTGAATGTGCATTTCATTGGTAGGAGCTACTGAACGAACACGCCCCCTCAATGAACGGTGTTTTGTATCAGAACGAGACTCCGAGCTACATACAACGCGTATTTTATAATCGAATCGATGTATTTACATTTACATTTAGTTATTTAGCAGACGCTTTTATCCAAAGCGACTTACAAAAGAGGACAATAGAAGCAATCAAAAAAAAAAACTTATTTTATTATTATTATTATTATTATTATTTTATTATTTCGTATATAGATAGATAAAAATATAAATAGCAATTGTCAAAATGGAGGGAAAATATAGATGTGTTTTATTGTCAATTGTAGAGATGCATAAACACTATTTCTGATGTCAGATTTAATACATCTATATGCATGACATTTTACGCAAATGACAATAAGAGTTGCTTGTCAACAGTCGGTGTTTTATAACGAATCGGTTGAGTGAATGATTCAGTGATTCACTTACAAGATACAAAAGCATAACTTTAACTCCATCTACTGGCGTGACGTAACCCCACTGAACTAAGTAAAGGTTATTATACAGATCATTATACAAAACAGTTCGTAACCTAGAGAAAGAGTCACAAGAGATTCAAAAGCATCGAATCACCGGAATGAATCTTTTTAGTTAAGGACTCAAAAGACTCGAAACACTGAGAAGAATCAAAATTCAATCCACCACCACCACCTGTTATTTAAAGGCATATGCTATTGACATTTATTTGTGAATTATGTTTATATGACTAGGAGAGCAAGAAAATTTCATGAGAGCAATAGAAAAAAAAAAGCTGAATGTCAAAAATTTGACATGGAAACACATCAGTGTTTAGTTACAAACGAGTCCTGGCCTACTTCTTGTGATCAAATAAACACAAATAATAAAACGTTACATAATAACATAATAACTTCATAATTACACACACACCTTCAGTTTTCAATTTTTTTTTTAAAATACCTCCTTCTCGACATTAAGGAGGGGAAGATATCAATAAAAACGTAACAAGCGAATAAATAATGAAAGCTGATGACGGTCCTAATATGAAATTAACTGAGTAATTGCCCTATGGGACTATTATGCATCTCGCCTTTACAAAAACCCTCATATAAACATCAAATCCTGCCCACAGTCTTTGAAAGCAATTGTGAAACAACTTATTTGCAAGCTGGAATCACGCAATGAAGCCCAGTGCAATCTGTTTTAGTGCTCTCGCAACAGTTGTCGAGCACGAGAAAGATTGTGCACATGTCACGAAACTCAAGATGACAGGTACAGACTGGCACAAATCCGCACTAAAAGCGTGTCTTACCTTCAGCTCGGGTCCGGAGATCCGACATAGTTCTCTGAACGGGCGGCATCGGTCCACCTGTCAACTGAACAGATAAAACTCCGCGTCGCGTTTCTCTCTTCACCCGTCTAGAGATTTTAAGCGCCGGTGACCGTCACCAAAGTAGCTTTCCCCGACTCCCGTGACCGGTAACCATTTATTTAGTGTTAGGATTCATGTTGATGATGAACACCGACAGTTCCGCCCTCAATAACACGCTCCAGCATCAGCGCACAGAGCTGAACGCCAAATCTCCCCAGCACGCGCAAGAATCGATAAGCGGTTGAAACACTGAATGTGAGCGAGCTCTGCCGCTTCACAAATTGGACCGTACCAACTAAGAGCGCAGAGGGGACTAGTCACAATACATCGCATAAAGATTGATCATTCACACTCTGAAAAACATCAATTTCTTATAGAAACAGTATCTAAGTACATCCAAAATAAAATCAGGTCTTAAGATATACAACGTATGATTTTTCCTATGCTAAATAAAAACTAAACCAAAATATTTTCCCCTAATATGATCTCAGTTTTAAAAACGTCTGCTGGAGATTCCCTCGCTGCAGTTACTCTCATTGTTTCGAAGGGGATTGCAGAGACAATGATAGCCCGCTATTTCTTTATTTTAGGCCCTGAAGCAATCACGACTCTGCAATTGCCTCTCACATTACCCTTCAGCCGGAAAACATTATGACTTTGCTGATATGCTGAGGGTTTGCTCTCAACGAGCCACATGTTGATGGACGGAATTCTCCATTCCTGTTTCACGTTCTTCCTCTTCTTCAGGCCAAATGCTATTAGTATTACTGTTATTATAATTAGACAAATGGATAAAATAAATTAACAAAGAACAGCACTCATATGATTACAATTTATTTTTTTCATAAACATATTGGCATATTTTCCGCCTTTATTATGTAACTGCCTAAAAGCCTGAATAAGGCACACATCCATTTTGTGCATATTTCATTGTATTGTACTAATAATATAAGATCTATGAAATTGCAAGCCACAAATAATAACACGTATTATTTCCAAAGCTTTTTTTTTTTTTTTTTTCCTCAATCTAGTCGGCATCCACCCGCCTGCACAGGGATTTGGGTTCATTGCTCCTGAGGTTGCCTAGCAACAGTGACAAGATGCCTGCCTCTTTGATTATGTGCGCGGCGGTTTTATCTTTGAGCACATATCAGTCTAAATAATGACTCATCCTCTCAATACACACACAGACACGCGCTCTCTCATTCACAGACAGATAAAAATAGATCAAGCTTTTTATATGAATTCTATATCAACACACATGAACGTCTAACCTTGTTCCCACCCTCCATCTGTGCTGATCAGACGAACATTTGGTATAAACGCTGCATATAATATATAGCCTATCTAAAATGTGTATTAATACTGTACATTTATATAAATTGTATAAAATAAAACGAATGCAACTTCTCATGTCAAAATTTCTTTTTATATTAATATTAGGCCTACAACTGAAAATTAATAGGCTGCCATTATGTACTTCCTCACATAAATTTATTGTGTAGCTTCAAAAGTCTTGGAATATAGCATGAGTCATATGGACGACTCTTATTACTTATTACGTAGGCTAATTTTGTAATGCGTTTACATCCTTTTTGAATAAACGATGACAGAATATTCATTTTGGAGTGACATATTTCTTCAGGCTAAACAGTAGGACAGTTGTGGGATCCTGTTTAGTTCATCTGCACATTTATTTATTAGGATAAATATAAATCAGGATTTTTAGTATTTTATAGTAAATAATATATATATATAAAAAGCTGCGTTGGCATCGATAGGCTTGAGGGCAGTGCGCTGACAAACAGCAACCGGCGTCCCGAGTTCAAATCCGAACTCGAGGACCTTTCCCGATCCTGCAGCCCTCCCACTTCACTTCCTGTCAGGTCTGATCTGTCCTATAATAATAAAGGCAAAAAATGCCTAAACTAAATCTTTAAAAAATAACAATAATGTGTTTTTTTTAATGTATTTACTTATTTTTGTAAAAAAACAAAAAAACAAACTATATATGTGGTTGATTTGTTCATGTACTTGTAATTTATTTTTTTAAAGTAACAAAATAAAAATTTTAAAATTCAATAAATCAAAACAGCATGACTCATTCATATCTCCTGCATGCACACAATTTCAATGCTTCTTGCTATAAATCCACAGAGTGACGTCTCACTCTCCACTAAAGAAGGCCTAGAATCTTCTGCGCTCAAAGCAGTGGTCAGAGGGCATCTCTGTGATAAATGAGCCGGCCGCTCCATCAGAACACTCAGGCCACACAAGATCTGCACTCACTGCAGGCTATGAGTGTGATCTACACTTATTGACAGATTAGACTCACTGCATGTGGTTGGGACCATGAAATATTCAACAGTGCCCATGCATGTATAAATAGCATGTTGATTCTTTTGTGCTGAGAACAAGATTATAGGTTTAAACACTGACATCAATATGAGTTCAAAATTGACTGGACTAGAATAAAATAAGATGTTGTGCTTCAGAAAGACTCAGCCAGAGAGGGTCATGAAGAGTATCAACAGCAACACCTGTCAGTCAACAGTCAGATGGCACCATCTGTCCTGGGCAGCGCTGGCAGCCTATCAGCCAATACGATCAGAAAGGCCCCTTAGAATTGATGGATCTGCTAACAATAGCTGAAGATTCTGGGATAGTAAAGCATGGGTAAAAAAAGACAGTGGGCTTAACAGATATTGACTGAGGGATCTAATTAAAGCGTAGACACCCTGCATGTTTATTTTGCTCATAAACTCTGTTTGTCTGAACACAGATATATTGCACAGGGAAATTTTTGGGCCCTAAAGAGATTGTCTGGATAAAATAAAGCAAATAAATATATTTTATATAATAAATGTACAGTCATCAAATTGCTTATGTCCTAAGCAATATTGCTGACTTAAACTGAATACCTGTAAAAAAAAAATAAATAAATAAAGTGGTAACCTGCAATAACTAAAGTTATTTCTACCTAAAAAGATTAAACATAATTTTGTGTATTTAAGTTGATTCGGTTATGTTAAATAATAATTTTGACGTAATTTAGAATGCTATGTATTGAATCAACCAAGCATCATATTAACTAAATCAGTTTATTAGACTATATAAATGTATGATTATATAATACATGATTATAAATGCATTTTTAAAAAGTAGGATATCATGGATTTGTTTATGTGCAAAAACGTTTTATGAGAAAAAAGTACACTTTAAATGAGGAAACAACCTAATATGGTGCAATTCATTGATCAGTAAGATGAGACTCTGCCCCCTGCTGGAGTAGGACTATCAGTGAAGCCCTCGCATTTTGAATTGCCTGAGAACACCTTTTCAATTACACAAGTAATATTAAACCATATTTACCACTTCTTTATCAGTCATACAATTCTCCATAATCCTCTTATAAAGTGCCGAGCCACAGGTAATGAATTTCACTGTTAAGCGCTGAAGTTCATTTATTTAATTCACTGAACCATATTTATAAATCACCTGAAATACTCCATTTAATCATGGGATTTAAGCCAAATTAATTCCTTAAGTCACTGTAAACAACATGGAACTATATTAATCTGCATTGTTCTTTATATGATGGGATGGTTGGGTCAATCATCTCCATGACTCATGGTGATCCTTGACTTAATATTTATAAATCATGCTTAAATATACTGTCTTGGAGATTATTATTCTCTAAAATGCTTGGTTTGATGGTGATGACAGCAGTGATCATTAAAAAATCTGAATTTAAGAAATTGTACACATAATTACCAAATTAACGGACATATTTTACATTTTTAGAAAATGTGCAAAGTGAAATTTCCTTGATTTTAACACTTAGATATTGTAGAGGAGAGTTTTAAAAAGGTAAAAGCTCAAAATGAACTCGTCCACATTCTCAAACAATTAAAGACACACACACACACACACACACAAAATAAAATAAATAAATAAATTATAGACTAAATAAAAGCAGTTTTTCTTTCGAATCATTCTAGAAAAAAAGTTCCCCTAATTGAAGAATCTTCCATAAACAAGACACCTTACTAGAAACTAAATGATTTTGTCAAGTATTTGTTCTTATGTCAGTCTATCAAATAATCTTATGCCAAACCTGAATGCTGACCATAACCAGCCTGACTGGTTCATTAGCATGCCAACAAGGATGTTGATCCAGAAACATTAAGAATAGACACGATCAGCCTTGAGCACTGATCACTGACACTGACAATCACAAGCTCTGATGTGCTATCATTTAGTGAAAGACCTGCCTGACAGCTGGAGCACACAAAACTGGCACTGACTTTATAGAGAAGCAGGGGTGTGATTTAAAAACCCTGAAATGAAAACGATAGAGAGGCATTATAGCATTTATGAGGGTGGATTTAAATGATCACTGGCAGAGCTGCTTTAGATGAGCTCTTCAGGTCATGGTTCACCATAGTTTTGTGATCTTGAGGAAATTGAAAAAGCCCCGGAATTAAATAGACGGCTATATTGGCATGTGGCTGGAAACGGATAATTTGTTGAACTTCAAAGTGAAATGTCGTCCAATATTCATCAGGCTCCAGCAAATCACTGGATGCACATAGAAGCAGTAACTCACAGGATGATTTGCAGCCTCTAAATTATGCTGAGTCTTTGTGTTAAACCGTTTGGTTCTTCTCATGCTACTGTTTGAAATGCAAAGAGCATCTGATGTGACTGTGTGTGTAACTCAGATAACTCCTTTAGGGGAGTGGCTGAGAGAAGAACCAACAGATCAGCATGATAAATGAGAGGGCAAAAGAGGCTATCGCCAGAGGTTTGTTTGTCTGTTATTTGCCATAATTTTCTAACAAAACTTTGTCATTTTGTGCTAGTGATGCTTCAGAAAGAATATGGCATTAAAAAACTGTAATCAGCACTTAAGATGCATGAAAACAGTTGAGGAGTGCAGTTTTTTCCCCCTGTGTTGCATATTAAAATGATTTCTAAAGAATCTTGTGACACTGAAGACTGGTGTAATGATGCTGAAAAATCAGCTTTGCCATCACAGGAATAAATTAAATGATAAAATATGTTAAAATAGAAAACAGTTATTTTAAATTGTAATAATATTTGATAATATTTTTACTGTATTATTAAATAAATACAACCTTGGTGAGAATAAGAGAAACCAAAGAATTTTATGGCAGTCTACCTTTATGTAAGTAAATAAATAAATACATTTTTTTTTGTAAACATACACTAACAAATAGAAATTCATAGCTAACAAACACGCATGAAAACCCACAAAACATTAACATTAAAAAAAATCTTTGTAAAGGGGAAATATATCTGTCATTTTTGTTTCCTGCACTTAAAAAAAGACCCCTCTTCTAGTACAGACTGTGCAGACAGAAAGTGACAATATGCCTATAAATGGGTTTGTTCCAGTTAATGTATAATGTATTCCATTTCCATCAACTGTGATGCAAGATGTGAGTATTGGCTTATTGAGCTCGCCAGCACGCAATATGGCTCGGTCCACTTCTGCAGTGCCATTGTGTAGTAACAGAGCAGCTGCAGTGCTACCTGCAGCCCCACTGGAGGGCAGATGGGTGCAAATACCAGCCAATGACAGAAGAGCTCCATTTCCCCTCATGCTCAAGCACAGCAGGTGAATGCATGCAAACCTAGCGCAGTCTTCTAAGTGGCATGAAACGGCAGTGCATTAAGAAGTTCTAAGATGCATTGAGAACCACAGTAGCTAATTAAATAGAAAAATTCTCTCCATCTTACTGACAAGCAATCATAAAAGATTTACCAGAACTTCTAGCTGCTCTACAGGGCAAATCAATGTCCCTCTCAAATCATATGTATATGTAAAATGCTCTCTCAGCTAACTAACATAGCAAAACAAATGTTGAAGGGGCAGTTCACAAAAAAAAAGTTATTTATTAACCCTGTGGAACTTTGTGTATTATTTTTCCACACAATGAAAGCCAATAACGTTTATTCATACAGTTTTGGAAAATGAGTATAAATCAACGATGACAGAAATGTCTTTTTTTTCTTTTTTAAACATAAGAACTTTCATTTACAAAATTTCTGTCTATGAGTCGAGGCTATTCACAGAAAAAAAAAAAAAAAAAAATCCATGGCATGATGAATTATTAAAAAGACTATCAGTTTCTTCATGGTCGGTTTTCTCAGTAACCATGGCAAGGCCACATGCATTATTAACATGTACAGGAACACTGGTGGTGAGGCTGATGGTAACTCACAGATCAACCTCTTTCCGAGTCTGTTCGCTGTGTCTGGGTTCCAGGGGAATCATGGAGCAAAACAAGGGATAATTATTTCCATCCATCAATGAAACTGAGGGATTAAAATCACCTTTTCTTTGTGGACCATGTAAGCCGACGCAATGGAGGAGGCTTCGTTGACACCGGAGGATGGAAAGAGGCAGAAGAGGGTGAGATTCCGGGTGGCCTCAGGGAACAGCGGGCGGGTTTTGAAAGAGATGTTTAAGGATGAAGGGCCGTCGGATTCCCTGGATTCAGACTGCACCAGCAGCTCCGAGGCGGACCGGGCCAGCACTCCATCCACCAGCGGGGAGGCGAATGGCCACCTGTGTGGATTCTTGGGGTCGGAGTTGGATGACAGTGGAAGTGAGCCTGATGACTTGCTGATGTTTGCAGGAGGAAGAGACAAAGTGTTGAGTACCAAACGAGTGAATATCCTCAGCAAAAACGGGACGGTTCGGGGAGTCAAGCACAAAGTCAGTGCTGGCCAAATACTCTTTGATAACTTGGCTAAAAACAATGGGGTAAGTCATTGAGGGTCAGTTTTTTCATCTAAAATCTTGACAGTGGATGTCACATTAGCTCTGATGAAAAACTGACATTAATATTATCAGACTTTCTTTAATATTGACAGCTGCCCGGAAGCTTTGTGTCCTTAACAGGGTCAGAGCCTCTTTCCTGAGCCGCTATTGGTTACAGAACATGTTCTCTTCTCTCAGGCTTTGCCGAGACAAACGAGCTGTCCCGCTGAGCAAGATCACTGTACGATTAAAGATTAATGATGCATTTCTTTAAGTGTTTTGGCTAAGCTAATCATCTTAATGTATTCTCAGGACCTCTGCTTTGTAGTTGAGCACTGAAAAAGTTGCTGACAGCTTTTGTCTGATATCAGATGTAATTCTATATCTTTTTTAACAGAGGGTAAATAGGGGATTAGATGGACCAATAAAAACTACTACTTGTAAGGTCATTATTTAAATAATGTAATACATGACGTCTATCAAACAACTACGGAGCCCATAAGGGGCAAGGAGATTGAGATAGGAAGAATAATTTTATTTCGATGTTTTTACGTTCACTTACAAAACATGCAAATGCAAAGTTTCTTCCCAGCAAACAAACAAACAAACGTTTTGTTAATGTACCCATTGTGAAAATATTATTTCTGATGTTCTCTGAACATTTAAAAATCAATGAAAAAAAAGTTTTAAAGGGTTAGTTTACCAAAAATGAATTAATCACGCTTATGCCGTTCCAATCCCGTAAGACCTTCGTTCATCTTTGGAACACAAATTAAGATATTTTTGATGAAATCCGAGAGCTTTCTGACTCTGCATAGAGAGCAATGCAACTGAAAATTTCCCATGCCCAGAAACATAGTTAAAATAGTCCATGTGATATCAGTGGTTCAACTGTAATTTTAGAAAGCTACAAAAATACTTTTTGTGCGCAAAGAAAAAAAAAAGAAAGACTTTATTCATCAATTCTTCTCCTCCTCATCCGGTCCTCTGCCATTATGGAGAGTACCATGATGTACCATGTGCGTGCTGCTGCTGATGGAGAACACACATGCGCTGTGCACGCACATGTGTCGTGGTAAGTTATTCTCAGTAAGGTCAGAGGACAGGATGAGGAAGAAAATAATTGTTGAATAAAGTTGTTATTTTAGTTTCTTTGCATACAAAAAGTATTCTTGTAGCTTCGTAAAATTACAGTTAAACCACTGATGTCACATGGAAAATTTTAATGATGTCCTTACTATCTTTCTGGGTCTGGGAACATTTCAGTTGCATTGCTGTCTATGGGAGGGCAGGAGAGCTCTTGGATTTCATCAAAAATATCTTAATTTGTTTTCTGAAGATGAACGAAGGTCTTACGGGTTTGGAACGACACGAGGGTGAGTAATTAATGACAGAATTTTCATTTTTGGGTGAACTAACCCTTTAAGTTTTGATTATACAAATGTTAAAGGAATATACCATTTTATTATTTTGCAAACATTATGGGAATGTTACTAATGAATGTTTTCTCAATGTTCTGAAACTAGCAACTTTGAAAAATCATTAGACAAACATCCAAATTAAACATTTTAGAAAAAAACAAAAACGTTCCATGAATAATTATATTTTTTTGTGCTAACATTTTGAGAACATTATTAAAAACCAGACAACTTTGAACAAAAATTCTATTAATTCTATTTCTATTCTATTACTGAAAGAATGTTAGTTCATAACTTTGAGAGGACTTTTCCAGAATGTTAGTCAAAATTCTGTCAGTGTAATCACTATTACCTGTTATCTGGGTAGCTGCAAAAATGTCAGTTCTGAGAACAGTTCTAGTATTTTTATTATTTTTTTGGAGATGACACTTTTAGTTTTGTCATCTAATGCAACGACATCTGTATTTTCTGCTCCCACAACACTATCATATTTAGCCAAGATGGCCTAACAGGAAAAGCCATCACCATCTTTGTCAGCATGTTTCAGTATGTCAATATAGCAAGTATATAAACTTTTTATTTGATGTCAGATAAGGACGGTGAGAATCATTAGTCAAACAATAAGTGCACAATAATTGCATTACTGCAGGTTTATTGGCACTTCATACTTTAATCTTAACAGCTGACTCATATTAATGCCTGGCTTAAGTTACAATGCTACAGTATTTGTACTAGGCTTGCAGTTGTGTTCTTATTGGAATTTGATTAGTACAATTTTCCTCAACTAGAAACATTCAGAAGTTGCTTGTAATACCACATCACCCAAACCATAATGTAGTAACTAAATGCTCACTGTAAAAAAAATTCCGTAAAATTTACAGTAAAAAACTGGCAGCTGTGGTTGCTGGAATTCTACCGTAAAAAATACGGTAACAACGTTTTAGGTTTTAACTTAAATTTACAGTTAAATACCGTAATTTCTTTAACTGATATAATGTTAATATACCAACCTACTGAAATACTGAAATCTGTTTTGTAACTTTGAAATACACTGATAACCAACAAATACAGGTGGTGATGAGAAAGTCACATGAACCAAAGCCCATCACAAGCAGCTTTTAAATAATAACATGTATAGAAGGTGCACAGTGTCGTTCACACAAGCACTAAACATCATCATGGTGAGACTCATTAAACTGAAATATGCTATAAACATTAATTTAACAACATTAGATGTAACATACAACCCTAATAAACATAACTGATGAGAAAAAACTAAGAAGAAACATAGTTATTTCAAAGAAAAAAACGTCAAATTCAAACAGAATTTGAAATGCAACGCAGGGAATTCTGGGAACGTCAGTTTACGGTTTTTCCCTGTAAATTCTACGGGAACTTTCCGTTAACCATTTAACAGGTTTTTACTGTAGCATTTTCACAGTTTTTTACCGTTAAAATCACGATCATTTTTTACAGTGAGTTGCATTAGAAAGTTCCAAGTCTATCCTCTAGTCTCACTTCAAAATGTGTGAAGGTTGAGTCTATTTTAGTTCTTTGCTAAGAAAAACACCTTCACACTTCATGAGAGCTGTTCTTCTAAGAAAGGATGTTGAAGGTCAATCTCAAGAACAGTGACTCACAAAATCAATAGATGCTGCCTGCTGCCTTATGTTACCTGCGAAAGCTGCTGCAAAACTTGTAGACTTAGAAAGCATAAAACATGTTTATTATGCTTTTCAATTACAGTTAAAACCATACTTTTAAAATGCAGTATATTAAACTCTTTTGTTCTTATTTCTGAAGGTTTTGTTGCAAATTCATTTGCTTACTCTTGAAAGCAGGTGAGAAGTGTCATGATTAGACTGAATTCTGTGAAAGAGAGCCTCTCTCATCTAATGCCAGACTTCTATGTTTTCTTTGGCTCTCTCAGCCAGAACTGACTCTAGAGTTCGGGCGAATTGTAATCTACACCACCAGCTTTCGAGTGGTCAGGACTACATTTGAGCGATGCGAGCTGGTCCGAAAGATCTTTCAGAACCACAGGGTGAAGTTCATAGAGAAGAACATCGCTTTGGATAGTGAATATGGGAAGGAACTGGAGACACGCTGTAAGCGAGTGGGTGAACCTCCCTCATTGCCTGTGGTCTTCATTGATGGACACTACCTAGGGGTCAGTGTTCACACTCATGCTCCACATCTGTTTCAAAATTCACGCCATATTTAACGCCATAATGCTAATGCTTGAACTTTGAATAATGATTTGTATGTTTTGCACATTCAGGGTGCAGAGAAAATACTCGCAATGAATGAATTAGGGGAGCTTCAGGATCTCCTCACCAAAATAGAGGTAAATATTGATATTTTACACTAAAATAAAGGTTTCATAAGGGGCTTTTTGCAGCAATGCCATAGAAGAACCATTCTGAGTCAACAGTTCTTGAAACTTTTTTTTTCTTAGTGAGAACATTTTAATGAGAAGAACCCTTTTTTTTCAACAAAGAACATTAATTTTTAAGTGTAGTATAAACCAAAAGTCTACATAAAAAGATATATTTTTACCTTTTGGTCCCAATTGCTCAAATCAAAGTCAAATCTGGTTTATTGTCAGTTTATTCTGTAAAAGATAACAGAACCATTTGTGACAAGAAAGGTTTATTATTACAGTTCATTTTAGTTTTTTACACATAGACGGCATTATATATCAGTGATTAATATTATTTACATTAAATTCATGCATTTGGCAGGCACAATTTACTATACAGTGGTTTCTCAAACATAATGTCAACAATTTCAACAATCTCGAGGCAAATTTGTAACTTTTCTACATTTTTACAAACTCATATGAATTTATGCCATCTCATACCATTTAGGAGTGGACCTTCATGCTTGCTTTTTTCTAAAAATTGTTCATTTTTGTATGATTCACATTGTATACATTCATATGAAATCACCACTATGTAAAACAGTTACATCTTCCTGTGAGATTGGTTTGACAATTTACAGATGGGTCCCATCAATAATTGCAAATGCTTTCAGAACAAAACAAAACAAAACATTATTGTGCATTTACATAAACAGTTTGCAGAACAGCCCAAAATAATAGCTAAAGTCAAACTGGCATTTGTCTTATTTTATTAAATAAATAAAGCATCACTCAGAGACTATCTCAAAGAGAATGTGCACACGGTCAGGTATTTCATTCAAATCCACTCACATTTTTCTCTGTTTCTCTGTCTGATGGTAGAGGGTTCAGCACCCCGACACATGCCAGACGTGTGGGGGATTTTCCTTTGTCCCGTGCCCTATGTGCCATGGCAGCAAAATGTCTGTGTTTCGCAACTGCTTCACCGACTCCTTCAAAGCCCTGAAGTGCACAGCCTGCAACGAGAACGGTCTCCAGCCCTGCTCCAGCTGTTCTCACTAAGGTCCTCTTCAAGTGCCTGCAAAACCCTTCCCAGCACCACTTCCACCCCATAAGCCATGTATAAAACAAGAGACGCAGGGAGAACTGCTATTTGTGAATAAACCGTTTTTTTTTTTTTTTAGAAAACTCAATTACATGTCTACAGATGTAGTTTTTACCATATTTTCTATTTGATGATTAATTATTACACCATGAGGGTTTTTTTGTCACATGCCAACAGATGTCTGATCTGACAGCATGGATACTGTCTGTCACTGTAAATAAATATAGTAATTAAGTAAATTAACTAGTAGTTCAGAGACATATCATCTTTCTGAACCCTATGATCCCAGCATGAGACAAAATTCAAAGCATTATCTGGTGAACATCAAAACAGGTGACCTACCGAGAGAGAGAGAGAAAAAAACAAAAACTAACAAAGGACAAAACCCCAAACAAGTTAAGAATTTTAATAATAATAATACTAAATATTATTGTTGTCATTTTTAATATATAATAATAAATTTAAAATAATTACATCTTATTTTTAAATAAATATAAGTTTAATTATTTTCCAGCCAGTTAGGGATGTAGTTACGTACGTTATATTTAATTATTCAAACTTGCAGGAATCAAATTGCTTGACACTGAAAGAAGATGACCTAATGTCTGTATACGAATGATATCGCTTTTCAGTTCAGTTACAGGGTTGATTAAACAAAGCGTCAAATCTATTAATAATTAAAAGAGGTGTAAATCAAGTGCATTGCAACGATACAAAATAATCACATAAATATACTTGAGGTTGACAGAAATCCTTCACAAACAGCCGGGCTGATATGGAAGTGCGTCTCTGTGCTTTCATAGCCCTGTACAATGCTGCTTGATTTTGGGTCTACAAGGCAGCATTGTAAAGAGGCTCAAAGCTCAGAGTAAATCATCTGTGCATGATGTCTACTGAGGGTACATAATAACACCACTGGCTGTCTCTCAAAATCTAGCGAGCAGCAGCATTTTTGGACATCATCGTAAGGAGCCTCACAATGCTGTCTAGGTAGGCAGCTGGTTAGGTTTTCCAGACACAGCCAAATGACAATACTGAAAGGTAAATTAACAGATAAATATGGTGTAATGCTTCCATTATTGCTGAATTAATAGAGGTGGAGGACGTGGCCATCAAGACAAGGCCGATAGCGCCTCCTATTGGTGTGTTTGCTATGACAAACATCAATAACAACAGGAAAATTCACACGAATATCAAATATAGACAGTCGATAAACAATTCAAACAGGCTAGCATGCAGACGTGGGATATATATTACGGTTAAACTCCAGCAATAAAGCAATACTAATACAATATTTAGGCATTTTAGATAACGTCCGATATGAATTATCTGATATATTGTGAACAAAACACAAATTTATCGTGTGTTTGACTTTTTACAAACAAAAAGCGAATTTAAAAAAGCGCGCGATGTATAAAATCGACAGATTTCAATGAACTTCCGCAGAATCTGTGATTTATTTTGATATATAAGCATCTCAACGACAATGTCCATTTCTTTACAATCTGTCGAGTAAATATTAGTCATCAGATCAAAAGAAAAAACACACTATACCTTCACAGACAGATCAAACCCTCAGTCGTGGGAAGAAATCCGATGTTCAGCCGCGGCGTCTCTACCTTTCTTCATGATCCCCATCACAGATGCGCCACACGTTTCTCATGTCCCTCCGCGGCGGTGTTTCAAACCCTACTGTGCTTCCTACCTGGACAGCGTTTTGGGAAGCGTAGGGCGCAACCGAGTCAAATGCTTACAACGCGCTCACAAATGTCGTCTAGGTAGGCTGCTCACTAGAATTTGAGACACAGCCTATGTACAATGTCCCTGCTGCTGTAGACGCATCCTGTACACCGCAAACTGAAATCACGGCTGCCATTGACCATATAGAATCCTATATGATGCTGCATATTAGTGGTCGAAATCTATATGGTTCTATTATTTTGAGAAACCCTTTTATATTTGTAGGTTGCAGCTCAAATGTCCAGAAATACATCTGAGCCAATCAACATGAAAGGCTAAGATTACTGATAAGTGTACTAGCCAATGACATTGACATTTTTGAAGAGCATGTTAAATAAGAGCCGTCATAAGGAATATATGAATATAAAAGGTTTTTTTAAACGTGTTGAAAAAGTCTGTTATGCTCACCAAGGCTGCATTTATTTGACCAAAAATACTGTAAAACAATATTTTTAAATATTATAACAATTTAAAGTAACTACAAAAATAATAATTTTAATTAAAAAATTAAATTTAAACTAATTATAATGTTTTGTAACATTCTAAATGTATTCTATGTAACTTTTGATTAATGCATCATTTGTGGAATAAAAGCATTAATTGCTTTAAAAATAGAAAAAATCTTTTATATTTTTTCTTCATAAAACAAAAACGGTAAAAAAGAGAAATATTCAGTGGTTTAATAAATTAATTGCAATTTATTCATCCTCTTTCTTCAGTAGCTCCAAACAGCTCAAAGATCTATCCAAATAGCAATCTGTCAAATAAACAATTAAAATATATAGTCTTAAAGCCTTTTCCAAAACTAGTTTTAAACTTCATCCTTGTTAACCTTGAATGTGTTCATCCAGCCTGCATTAGATGTCTGGAGAAATTTTACAATTTTTAAAAACATTACACAGGCTAGACTTCAACACAAGAGAGCACATAACTACCACAAAATGTACTGTGTATGTGTACTGAGGGTATTTAAATTAACTGAATGCTTCTTTTTCAGACATCAAAATCAGAGGTGTTGTATTTTCACAGACAGAAATTATTTACAATGGAAAACACTTGGGCTAGTGTTCACAAACTAGGCTGGCAACACAACAATGTCAGCAATGACTTTAGAAAAACAGAGCTGTTTTTGGACATCTACGATCGCTTTCTTCATTCAGTCACACTAAATTACAGCGTAAACAGATGAACAGTCCCAAAAGCAGCATAATGACCTTAGTACTTTTAGTATAGGAAGGATGTGAAGATCTGAGTAGTCTTCATCACTTGACAGGTCTGAGGTGGGCCATGGATACCTGTTGTATTAAATTTGGTTCTACAGTCTCTCATTACTGATAAATGTGGATATAACATGGATTATTAATATAAACTGGATTAAAAAAGTACATTACAATTACTCTTCTTTTTTGTAACTCACTCATGAATATTCAGTAAATCAATTTACTTCATTCAATGACAATGGCATCGTTTGAACACGCCATCATCTCTGTGCATCTGAAAAACAATGGAGTAACATGGGGAACTTTTTTACATATAATCTAAACCAGTGCTTTCATACAGCAGAATGGACGCTTTACCCTTCAAGCTAGGTTATATCCTGTTTACTAATACTTCGGTGTTATGAGAGAACTGTTGTAAAATATGAATGTTTATGCTGCTTTGCATGTAAATTGTGAAATGAAGTAAGACCGGTCCCTTTACAATTCATGGACATGATTTCAAAGCTCTGATGGTACAAACTACCACAGTTCTGAAAGCTAATGACTGTAAAATAATCATTTATTAGCCTTGTCTCTATCCAGCTGGAGTCCTCTCTGTATTGGCTATGGTTTTGCTATATTATCAGCCACTGAAACCATGTACAGGTTAGTGCTTGGTGGATGTGGGACAGATGTAACATAAGACCTCAGCTGATTGGTTGGTTGGAGAGAATGGGGCGCTCATGGTCACTCAAGGTTTGATTAGTTTTCCTTCCGCTCCATCCTGATCTCCATTCTGAAATGTGTCATGACATTATAAAATCTCCAGATCCACATGCCGCACCTCAGGATTACGTTGCTGTCGGAGATACAGAGCAAGAGTCAATCAAGGAAAAATGAGGACTAGTAAGTACCAACTTGTTCTAAAAAAAAAAACATTCGATTCAACACATTACCATCCAAAAGTGTTTTTTTTTTTTTTTTTTTAAGACAAATGGACAGTTTTATTGAAGAATCCTGAAAAAATGTATCACGGTTTTCACAAAATATTAAGCAGCGGCAACTGTTTTAAATGTGGAAAATAATAAATGCTAAAATGTATAAAACACCTTTTATGCTAAAATCTTTAAATGTTCATATTTGATTTTGAAATAAATCTCCTTTTTGTAAATTCAGAAATATCAAAACAAAAACGTACATAATAAATTGAAAAGCAAAAAGAAAATTACAAATTTCACACAAACATTTGCATTTAACTTTTTCACCATCTGCCAATACATCATATACAGCAGGGGTCTCCAACCCTGCTCCTGGAGAGCTACCGTCCTACAGATTTCAGCTCCAACCCCAAGGCTACTTTTTAATTTCAGACAGGTGTGTTGGAGCAGGGTTGGAGATCCCTGATATACAGTGTGAAAAGGCAGTTACAGTGTTGTTCTCTGTGAAACATCAAATCTGATTTTCCTTTCTCAAAATGAAACACTGGAGAGTGAAACCGGAAGGTTTCACTTTGATTTATTTGAATAGTGGTGGCCAAATAGCTGAACTTATTTCCTTTATGTGCAATAATGAGCGTGGTGTCTGCTGAAAGTAGTGCTGACTTATTCTGACAGCTAACCATACATCATGTAGGTCAATTTTCCTGAAAGATTGTCAGGATGGAGACCCAGAGAGATCTGAATCATATATTCTTGAAAATAAAGGCTCCAAAAAGGGCTTTTCACCGCACTGCCAAAGAACAACCATTTATAGTTTGCTAAAGAACATATCAGTGAACAGTTCTTAAGAAAACACTTAGTGTGGAAAATATTTAAAAGAATGTTTTTCCACTATGAAAAACCTTTTGTAAAATAGGTTCTTCATAGAACCATAGATGTCAATTAAGAACTTGAGTGTGGTCTTCTCAGATACCTTAAGTTCTTTCTCTAGACGGTCCACCTCTGCTCCTAAGGTGTCAATAATGTTCTCCCCGTGCTTCAACATAAAGCTCTCCAGCTCCTCTGGCGTCTTCACCTGCTGAATGTCCTGCAGGCCAAACGCACACAATTTGTAAGCACACACAGTTCCACTATTAATATGCAGATCTCACAAAAAGATGATTCTTTAGTGAATTTGTTTGAGTGCTAATAGTTTAGTCACTTCTATGAAACAACGGACAGACTTAAAAAAAACAAACGCTAAAGTCACATCAGATGATCTACATCACAGCAGAAGCCTTGTCTCTTAGCACGTACATTGAGGATCTGTTCAATGTCTTGCTTCTCCAGGTATGAGCGTGTCACCACCCGCCCATCAAAGTCCACCTCCGCCTTGAAGCGCACTTTGCTCAGCCCCATATCTGTGGCTTTGACATCATGAATCGCCCTGGAGACAAAATGACCTGAACTGAGGACATCAAATCTAATTTCATCAAAGCACGAACGTACACTGATGTAACTGTCTGACCAAGCTTACATTTCAGAATGTGATGCTTGCCTGAATTTGAAAAGCATTTGAAGCAGGTTGCTTCTGCCTTCTTGTTAAAGCACTGTCATGAACTGTAAGATGGCAGCTTGTTTGCTGATGAAGCTCTTATTATGCAGACTGTGGGTACATGTAGAGGACACATACAATAGAGAGAGGCAGTGACGGAGGACTGACCTGACAGCAGGGTCATTTTCCAGAAACTCTGTGAGCTTCTGCACATGCTCGGCCTGGATGGAGCGACCCAGAAGAGCCTCTGTGTTAGTGTAGATGAGGAATGCAGATACCGTTCCTAACAGGGTGCCAACACCCAGAGAACCCAGACTGTCATAGTACGGGTTACCTACGAAGGGGGAGAAAGAGAGAGGCATTAAATGCATTAAATGTCATGTACAGTACATAATATGCAAGACTAACATGAGTGCAACCCACATCAATGGTGCAGGATAACATTCTAACAAATGAATATATAGCATATACCATGGATAAGGTTACTCACAACCCACTGAGTTATAAAAAAGGTGCAATGAGTTGTGTGTGTAATATTAGCAATATCTAAATGGCAACTAAATGGCAAATTTTTTACATGTATGCATATAAAGGTTAAGTAACAATGAATTCTGTAATCCATTTAGCTATATGCTAAAATTGATACACAAATTTTCATTATCTTGAATGACAATTGAGTTGGTCTGCCTACGCTCTCACAATACTTAGACATTTGTGTACCTTGTCTTGTCTTTTTTTGTCTGATTTCTTTGTTTTTTTCATTTTTTTTTTTTTTTTTTTTGCTTGAACTACAAGTTGTAATGTTTTGATTCACCTCATAGCTGGTTGGCTTGATTCATGGCTTATAATATTTTGGAAAAATACTCCCTATGGAAAAATACTGAAAAGGTTGGCAGGTACTAATACACTCTACAATACAAATTGTTTCTTGACTATCAAATCAGCATATTAGAATGATTTCTGAAGGATCATGTCACACTGAATACTAGAGTAACGACTGCTGAAAATTCAGCTTTGCCATCACAGCAATAAATTACATTTTATAATGTATTATAATAGAAAACAGTTCTTTTAAACTGTAATAATATTTCACAATTGTACTGTTTTTACTTTATTTTTTATCAAATAAATATCAAAAAGACTCTTATTTCAAAAGAAAAACCTTACTGATTGCTAACTTATGAACTATACTGTACATGAATTGGTATGCAGCAGTCTTTAATGCCACAATAGAGACCTCTAGCGGTACAAACAAAAGTGCTATTTTTTTCTTTTAAAGCCCTGCTATGTAAAATAACATTGCTGTTAGTTTCATGGTTGATTACTCTTCAATAACATACAACTGTAGTAAGCGCCAGATAATAAACTGAGCTGAAACTGCCATCAGGGCTGTTCTCAAGCATGAAAGCAGGTTTACTGAATAGAGTATTATCTAGATCTCTACACAAATTTTCCACAAAGCCATGAAAACCACAGGGCAAGAGGAACAAGCTTCTGGGCAGCCGTAGGTGTTGACTTTGTGTGTGCACAGAAGTGCGTTTAGAGCTGGATTTACAAAGCTTAAAAGAACATCAACTGCTCTTTACAAAGGGGATAAAGCTCAGGCTCATGTGCTTATTAACCCTGCCCCTGTGGTAGAGACCACAGTTAGCATGAAACAGGAGGGTCAAGTACTATTCTTGTGTTTATTTGAAATACCTGTGAGAGACGTTAGTCCCATACATCCAGCTGCCAGCACCACCCCGAGCACAGCAGCAGCGTCCTCCAACAGGACCACGTTAGTGCTGGGGTCTCGACTTTGCATCACTGTCGTACACAAACAAACAAGAATTATCAAACTGCTCATCTCCAAACTGTGTCAAAATTACAACTACAATCAAATAACATACAAGGCTTATAGAAGAGTTAACCAAAGGTACATACCGTACTCATAAAAGGACAAGCCTTGTTCATGTGCACTCCTCTTGATCTCGTTAATGGCCACCAATAGTGTAGCTTTATGGGGAATCAGCAGACAGATGATATTAAAATAGTGACACTGTCAGGCCTTACTGAATGTTAATGAAAATATGGAAGAGGAAACCACATCTCACCTCCTTCAGATACCAGAGATCCTGCTAAAATACAATAAGCCTGAAAAAGACAATTAAAAAAACAGCTATATTCACTATTGTTCAAATTTTGAGGTCAGTAAGATTTTTTAAAATCCATTTTTATTCAGCAAGGACAGACTGAACTGATCAAAAGTCACATTAAAGTAATTTATAATACTACAAAGATTTCTATTATATCAAATAAATGCTGCTATTTTTAAATTCCTATTCATCAAAGAATCCTAGAAAAAACGTAGCACATTTTCCACAAAAATATCAACCAGAACAGCTGTTTTCAACAATGATAATAAGGTGTTTATTAAGCAACAAAATAGCATATTAAAATGATTTCTAAAGGATCATGTGTCATTGAGGACTGGTTGCTGAAAATTCAACTTTGCCTTCACAGGATTAAATTACATTTTAAAATATATTCAAATAGAAACAGTATAAAATTGTAATGTTTCAGAATATTAAGATTTTCTGTATCTTTGATTAAATAAATTCAGCCTTAAAAATCTTACAAACACTTTCGAAAGATAATATGACATCACAGACTTCATATAATTTTGTACATCTACAAGTTCTAACCCAATGCTACTAACCCAGAGCAGTGATTCTATTGGCTGAGGGTGCAAGAGTCCCATAATGCCATGATACCAGGACAAGCCAGCACCCATCATGAAGATGCCGACTCCGCTGATGAGAGAGGCGATGTAACGCATGTTGGAGAATCCATACCTGTAATAACAGAGAACAGTAGGCTTAGACATGACCACATGACCAAAGGACAACATCAGTCTGTATGAGCTGTACGTACGGATGGATGGCATCTGGGTTCCGGACAGACTGGCTGATGCCTAGTGCAAGAAGAGCCTGTCAAAGAGTGAGTATAAGAGATGAATTGAAAGAATGAACAAGTATATATGTCTATGTAATTTAATTTTTAATCATCTTTTGTAGGTATATCCTGGAGGTCAAAGGTGGTAATACGGACATGAATGCCAACTTACCTGATTGCAGGTATCAGCCAGTGAGTGGATGGCTTCTGAAAACATACTGGCAGATCCTGTATAAACCCATGCCAACAGCTTGAAGATAAAATTCAGTCCATTTCTGCAAAAGTGAAATTAAACACCTGATAAACAAATATACTGATGTTCAAAACAGTAATACTTTTATTTAGCAATGTTGCATGAAATTGATCAAAAGTGACAGTAAAAAATCTTGTATTTCAAATAAATGCTGGGTTTTTTTTTACACTTTTTATTATATCAAAGAAACCTGAAAAAAAGTGTATCATAGTAAATACTAAGAAAATGTTAAGCAGCACAACTGTTTTCAATATTGATAATAAGAAATATTTCTTAAGCAGAAAACCAGCATATTAGTATGATTTCTGAAGGAACATGTGACACTTAAGACTGAAGTAACCGATGCTGAAAATTCTGTTTTGCCATCACAGCAATAAATTACATTTTAAAATATATTACAATAGAAAACCGTTATTTTAAGTTGTAAGAGTATTTCACAATATTATTCACAATGATTTCACTGTTTTTTATCAAATGAATGCAGCCTTGTTAAGCATAAGAGACTTCTTTGAAAAAAAAAAATAGCAGCACAATGTTCACAGAAAAATATAAAACGTCTTAATGTAACTCATTCCTCAGGCAACACATAATTACATAATTTGGCTTGTTGTATAATGTACTAGACACAGATCTGGTTGTTTTAAGGCTAACAGTCAGTGTGGGTCATACCTCATGTGGAAGCACATGTCTTTTTAATTCAATATCCTTAATCTAATAGCTAGATAGCATGGGGTTGGTAAAACTTACATGCATATAGCCACCATCACCACTTTTCCCGGTCCTTGTAGAAATGTTGCTCTCTTCCTAGACCGAGGCTATAGGAGTCAAAAATGATCAAAAACAGTTAGCTAAAAACGCACTGTACTCATTGATATGCTCTGCTTTGAGGTTAAATTAGGAGCAGTATGAAAATACAAGTATGAAAAAATGTCAATAAAGAGACAATGGAAGAAACAGACAGAAGCTGAGGAATATTATGAATCATGAAGACTGGCTTCACCCAGGTATTAGTAGTACCAAAACATAAAAATCATAGTGACAGGCTTGAACTTGTTTTTACCTTTGTGTTCCCCCAGAAGTCTTTGTACTCCTTCAACAGCTTCTGATTTCGAAATATGTCTTATCGGGGAGAAAGAGAAAGACTAATGGTTATTTAGACTGTAGATGACATGAAAACATTAAAATGAAGATCATGCAGTAAATGAGGAGAGAATGACATACTTTCTTGGTACTCCCTTTCCACCTCTTTCCTGAGATTCCTCTCTCTAGCAAGTGCCTCTTGACTTCCCCATACATCCAGCGCTCTAAACAAAGACACCGAAACATGCTAATTGATCTCTCTACTCATAATTTCAGATCCTTGTACCTGATGCCTAATTTATGTATATACAGTACACTACAGTTTAAAAGGTTGAGGTCAGTAAGATTTTATACTGTTTATGCTCATTAAGGCTGCAATTTTTTTTTGATCAAAAATACAGCAAAATATTTCTTGCTTAATATTTTTGGGTAAGTGTAAATGAAACTGTATCTTGCTGACCCACACTTTTGAATTGTAGTATATATGTAACAGTTGTACATACTTTGCCTCCACATCTGATCGCAGGAAGACGGTGAAGGCTTCTGTGTCGTCATGGGGACTACGTCGACGGATTTTCCTAAGCTGCTCAAGGTCACTTTGAACACACACAAAAATGCATAGATTCACATGTGAACATGGTAGTTAACTGGATTACAACAAAGTAAACTACAACACTCCACTCCCTAAAGGTACCTGGGTTTGAGGCAGAACTCGTTCATAGCTCTGACTGCGGTAATGAAATTATTCTGCGTGTATTTGGTGCCATATTCCCTTTTTTTCAGAACAGCCCGTACTGAAAACACAAAAAAACATGCAAGATATTTAAAAAGCATAGAATTGTGATATAAATTCTGATTGGACCAAAAGAGACAAAGTGTCTGTGTCTAAAACAAGGCTGTAATACCTTTCACTTGAATGCTCTCTGCTTTTGTCAGACCTTGAGCTTTGGAACCTCAAATGGATAAAAAGAAAAAAAAAAAAAAATACAAATTGAAAAAACTAAACAACAGTTAGAATAAATCAGAGTTACTCCACATACACTGTATAATATATAAATATGCATAATATATATATAAAAAACACTTACAGTGTCCTCCACTAATATTGGCACCCTTGGTAAATATGAGCAAAGTGAAAATACGGCTGTGAAAATAAATCTGCATTGTTTATCCTTTTTATCTTTTATTCAAAAAATTCACAAAATTCCAACCTATCATTGAAGTAAAACAATTGAAAGTGGGGTGAAAATCTCATTGTGAAATAAATGCTTTTTCTAGTTCATGTTGGCCACAATTATTGGCACCCAATTATTGCAACGTAATTTTTCCCAGGGTAACAGCTCTGAGTTTTCTCCTATAATGCCTGAAGAGTTTGGAGAACATCTGACAAGAGATCAGAGACCATTTTCTTCATCCAGAATCTCTCCAGATCCTTCAGATTCACTGCTTCTTCTCCTCGGTTCACCTCACTCATTTTCTACAGGGTTCAAGTCAGAGGACTGGGACAGCCATGGTAAAAGATTCATTTTGTGCTCAGTGACCCATTTTTGTGTTAATTTTGATGTTTGTTTTGGATCGTTGTCTTGATGGAAGATCCAAACACGGCCCATTATAAGATTTCTAACAGAGGCAGTCAGGTTTTGATTTTTTATCTGTTGGTATTTGATAGAATTCATGATTCTATGCATCTGAACAAGACGTCCAGGACCTCCAGCAGAAATATAGGCCCACAACATTAAAGATCCAGCAGTGTATTTAACCATGGACATGGGGTACCTTTTATCCCTGTTTGTACTAAACTCATCTGTTGGGTTTGCTGCCAAAAAGCTCTTTTTCCAGTTTCATCTGACCATAGAAGCCAGTGTCATTTGAAGTTCCAGTCGTGTCTGATAACTGAAAATGCTGGAGATTGTTTTTGGATGAGTGAGGAGAATTTTTCTTGACACTCTCCGGAACATCATGTGGTGATGTAGGGGGTGTTTGATAATTTTTTTCTTAGGTTTCTGACCCCGAGACTCAACTAATCTCTGCAGTTTTCCAGCTGTGGTCCTTGGAGAGTCTTTAGCCGCTCAAACTCTCCTCCTCAGCATGCATTAGGACGATGTAGACACACGTCCTTTTCCAGGCAGATTCATAACATCTTTAGTTGATAGGAACCTCTTAATTATTCCCCTGATGGTGAAAATGAGGATTTTCAATGCTTTAACTCTTTTCTTACAGCCACTTTCTATTTTGTGAAGCTCAACAATCTTGCTCTGCACATCAGAACTATATTCTTAGGTTTTACTCCTTGTGATGGACGATTAAGGGAATTTGGGCTTTATGTTCCTCTTATTTATATTTCTGTGGAACAGAAGTCATGGCTGGACAATTTCATGCTCTTAGTCACCCTGGTGTGCTAAAAAAAGTAAATATGAATGGGAATATACTTCAGAGATATTTTACTCATAAGAATTTCTAGGGGTGCCAATAATTGTGGCCAGCATTCATTGTAGAAAAACATTTATTTCATCATAAAATTTTCTCCCCGCTTTCAATTGTTTTACTTCAATGATAGGTTAGAATTTTGTGAATTTTTTGAGTGAAAGATCAAATGGATAAACAATGCAGATTTATTTTCACAGCCGCATTTGCTCATATTTATCAAGGGTGCCAATATTAGTGGAGGGCACTGTATATTTACTCACAAAACCTAAGAAACAAATGGTTTATAGAAATGAGCATAAAGTAGTACACTTAAACGTAATTCAAAAGCCTGTAAACAAATACAAAATAATGCAGAATCATTACCAGCTGTTTTTGCAGCGGACTGTGCAGCTTGTTCTTTCTCAGTGGGTTTTGACTCTACAGGACCTGCTGGAGATCCGTCTTTATCACTGCCTGATGTGGAACAGTACTGGATCTGTGTCCACGTTAAGGATGTGACTCTAGAATCAGGAAAGCTAAACCAGAGTTTGTGCACCCCTCCTCCACTTTTCCAACCTACAGAGAATCACAAGTTGCATAATTGGAATAATTTCTAGATCTAGTCTAAAATTATTAGAACTACCAATGCTGAACGACAAGATAAGACACAGATGTAAATAAACATCCTCTCTCAGTCCTTATACTGACAAAACATGCAAATGACACTGCATGATGCTCTTACCGAAACATGGCTTTGCTATTTTAGAGGGTCTCTGAGATAAAGGGGCTCGTTGTTGCAGGTAGACCCGGCAGAGGACTTGCCATGGTCTGTGTGCCAGACAGGAGAACATCCTCTCTGTGGCAAGTCCAGGAGACACACACTGAATCCTGCTGGACATTGAAATTACTTCATGTTAGTAAATACAAATCCCTGGATGTATGTGATAATCTGACAACATTGAAGCATATATAGTAAAAAAGGGGAGTGTGGACTGGTCTACAAAAATCAGATTAAGCCTATTAGAGCAACGTGATTGATCATGTGACCATCCACATGAAATCTCTATGCACAAAACTCAACATATTACACAGGATTTTAATAGAACCTGTATAAATAAATGTTGTCCACAATCATAGTGACAGTTCTATCGATCTATCTATCTATCCATCTATCCATCTATCTAGCTATCTCTCACATCTTGAACACTACGTCAGCTAATTAGCTAAATGTGACTGAGTTCCAAGAGAACTTTTCCATACAGTTACATAAAACCTTTTCAATTCAGTAAAAGTCAAAATTCGGAAACATTTAAAGCTAGAATAAACACTTGCATGCTTTTCTAGATCAGCATAAGCTTAGAATTACCACTCAATGATATCAGCATCGGGCTAGATATCCCTTCAACGCGTGCCTGAGCCAAGCAGCAGATGTCTGAACGTGCGACTGCTTTAATTTCAGATTAAGTGAAGACTGCCGCTCTGACAACAATACACACTGCTAACTGAACCTGACTGCAGCCGGTGCCTTTCAGTTAGCTTAGCATGACAGCTACATATTAGCAAGCGCTACAGTTGCTGAGGTAATTATAGACATATTACACACAGAAGCTGAAATAATAGATACCCCGTTAGGTATTATTTACCTTTATATATAGCTCAGTCCATTATTTACTTGTGGTGGGCGGCTAACTCAACACAGTCCATAACAAATATTACCAACACCGAAAGCAGTGAAAATGGAGAGCTCGCGAGATTGTGAGTCATTGAAAGAGAGAGCGTTAGTTTTGAAACTGCGCCTGCAGTCTCGCAGAAAGGTCTAACATTGGAGGAGCCTGTCACTGGAGCAGTGCTGTTAAGAAATCTATATATCTTTAAAGACTCATAACTGTGACCCTGGACCACAAAACCAGTCATAAGGGTCAATTTTTTTTAATTGAGTTAAATTTTTATTTTTCATTTTTTTTAATTACATCATCTAAAAGCTGAATAAATAAGCTTTCCATTGATGTATGGTCTGTTAGGATAGTACAATATTTGGCCGAGATACAACTATTTGAAAATCTGGAATCTGAAGGTCCAAAAAAAA
>JAFVLL020029448.1:0-16279 GCA_021397915.2 Tor tambroides | reverse complement strand
AATAGGCGCGAATAGAAACGCGAATGGAACCGCGAGTAACAAGCTAACCGGCTAACGAATGCTAACGCGCTGCACTCGCGGTTTTAAAAGCGAACAATCAAATTAGTTAGATTAGTTTGATAGATAATACCAGAAATATGGTGGGAATTAAGTTATATATTATCACTTTAAACAACAGAGAGTGAAAGTAAGGTAAAGATTCAATAAAAAAGCAGAGCTACAATCGCAAACCTCTCAGCAGCACAACAGACAGGAACAGACTGAAGCAATCGATTTGTGGAATCTAGAGATTACAGTTTATAAAGTCTTAAATATGGATATTTTTTCTTAAACACATTGGTTCACTTCAAGTGTGGAGTACTTTTTACAATGGATGGATGCACTTTATTTTGCTTCAAAATCTTGACAACCATTCACTGCCATTATAAAGCTTGGAAGAGCCAGGACATTTTTAATACAACTCTGATTGTATTTGTCATATCCACCTAGGATGGCTTGAGGGTAAGTAAATCATGGGGTAATTTTCAGTTTTGGGTGAACTATCTCTTTAACACATTGGAAGTAAGAGGAGTGGAATTAACACACATATTCTTCATAAAACTCACAGAAGGACATGGTGGACAGATGGGGCATGTGGTGATTACACTGCACTGCATTGCAATAAAAAAAACAAACACTGGGTCAGCTGTTGCCATCACTCAGCCAAGAGAACTTAAGTAGAGACTATTTAAATGGGTTCTGGCAGATAGGCTTGCCCTAGTTGGCCTGGAGAGGAGCATTGCTGACCCTGGGAGGTTTCCAGACAACCCTGCATATGATGGGAGACTCAAATAGCCAGCTGGATAAATCCCTCCAATCCGATGGTATCATCATATGCAGCGAGATGCAGCTGAAGTTGACAGAGAAATTATGAATGAAATCTTAGCTCTCTCCATTGTGAAGCAGTATGGCTGCATCTCAAGGGCCAGCGAGCATTGTAGCAGGAATCCATTGCACTTCTCCGCTGAACCAGAGTAGGGTGCTGGGTTGGTCATGGGACTGGTGACATCGGTGACTGGTGACAAGTCGGAGGAGGGACCAGTGCAGCAACAGGTGTGGTGGTGACAGAAGGTGAGACAATGGCATAAGGAATCCACTATATCTTTGAATGGATCATTATCTGTAGAACTCACAATAGTTGCTGCTTTTTCGGTGCTGGTCTGGTCTCCTGTCAGAAAACACAGGCTCACAGAAATGGTGAGTAAGAATTTAATAGTTTATTGAACTACAGTCATGTGAAGAGGTGAGTATATGAACAAAAAACAACTATCATGACAATAGGGAAAGAGTCCAATACAGATGAGGAGCACCACACCCACACACAGGATGTCACTGATACTTGAATTAAGGATATCTTTTTCACTTACAGGTGTCTGGGAACAGATTCAGAGACTGGAGCTGATAGAAGGAGTCCACTGGCATGGAGACGAGGAGGACATCATAGAGGTAGGTAGCACAGGTAAGTAGATCATCCAATACTTCAAAGTCAAAGCCAGGAAGCTTTTGCCATGGGCTTTTATGGAGGGTGTTGATGAATGAGAGAATTGGTAGAAGGTGGCCGTGATTAGAATTCAGACGAAAGTGCATGTTGTGAGGGAGTAACGGTGGAGCCTGGTGATTTCTTGACAGTATAATCATGGCATTTATTTATTTAGTAATTTGATATTAGAATCCCACTAAGGGATCATATCCGATTTAAAGTTGGGATAGAAACAAGTAGATATTGAAACCGAAGGGAAGACAATGTAATATCCAGGCTCTGTATTAAGCATATCAGCCTTAATTCAGCAGACTCACAATGCTCACTATAAATGCTATAAATCACAAAAAAACAAAAAAACAAAAACAAAAACAAAAAAACATGGGAAGCATCAGACGGATCCGGCGTTTTGGGAGCCTGAAACCGCTATTTTTGGAAACCAGGTCCCAGAGTGGATAAATCTGAAAATGACAGCCTTGCATTTTCGTGTGTACAGCCGATCCGTATATTTTGTGAAACAATGATGTCATCATCCCACATCTCGACCTTAGTCAGACACTGCTACCTCACGTAACAGCAACAACAACGGCAGGCTATACATGCTTGTGTTTGTGCTGCAGAAGCTACTGAGCTTATTAGCTTTACTAAACCAAAATCTTCTTATGTGTTCTTGTGTTGGGTTTGTATACAGCGCAAAAGGTTTATGAGCATGCTGCAAGTCTTCTTCTCCGTTTTTAGTGTATTTCTGTGGCAGAATACTGGTCTGGCATGTATACTACATCGTTTTGAATCTGTTTCAGTGGTTTCACGTGTACACATATTTCTTGAGAAGACATCATGTTTACGGAATAATTTTTAAAACGAGGAAAAAAAAGATTAGATAGTGAAAGCTCTGGCTTTGCGTGGATGTGGCCTGAGAAGGCAGCTGAAAGAAAATATCTGATTATAACAATGCAAGTTATGATGGTTCACAAAGAGCTTAAAGGGGTCATGGGATGCCCATTTTCCACAAGCTGATATGAATTTTTAGGGTCTTAATGAAAATTCTATAACATACTTTGGTTAAACTTTCTCAATGGTTGTGTAAAACAACACCCATTTTACCTTGTCAAAATCAGCTCTGTTTTCAGCAACCCATTTTAGTGCATGTTCCTTTAATTGCTAATGAGCTCTGCTCACCCCCCGCCCCACTCTTCCTTGGGGTGATGAGCCGTTCTCATAATACTGTTTACTTTAGCCGCGGAACTTGCTAACTAGCACGTTATTAGTAAAGGCGATTTGCAAAGATTCATAAAAGAACCTTATACTCACTTCTTTTGTAGGTTGAGGGCACATTCCCTTCAAAAACAAAGGTGATCCACTGAGTCTCTCAGATGTCGGGAGTCAATCAATCGCTTAGGAAACATTCTTGTCTACCCCTGTTCTGACATAGAAACAATGCTGATGACAGCTCACTCAGGGCAGGTCTAAGGTAAAATGCTAGTGTCAATCAACAATCGTGGGAGGAGTCTGGGTCTGTGTGACCGACTGGCATCTGAGAATGGTTTGATACGAAAAAGGGGAAATGATTTAACGAGATTAAAAAATAAAATAAAAACACTGCATGTATCTTTATCATTATAGGGTGGTTGTGTGTACACACACACTTTTCACACTTTTCTGAAACTCACATTTCAGTTCAAACAGCTTGTAAAAGTGCATGATAGTGGTTCACTTCCAGAATGAAAATTTCCTGATAATTTATTCACCCCCATGTCATCCAAGATGTTCATGTATTTCTTTCTTCAGTCACAAATAAATTAAAGTTTTTATGGAAAACATTCCACATTCTTTTCTCCATAGGCCTATAATGGACTTCAGTGGTGGCCAACGGGTTGGTCCAAAATTGTAGTTTCAGCGCAGCTTAAAGGGCTTTACACAATCCCAGCCGAGGAACAAGGGTCTTATCTAACAAAACAGGACATTTTAAAATAAAATAAAAAAAATAAAATGTAATATTCTTTTTAGCCACACATGTCATGTATGCGTGATTACTTAATTTACGAACATTTTTGTTTAAAAATTATATAAATTTGTATTTTTCTTAGAAAATGACCGATCGTTTCACTAGATTAAACCCATATTCCTCAGCTGGGATCATGTATAGCCCTTTAAAGCTGCATCGAAACTGCAATTTGGACCTTTAATCCGTTGGCCACCACTGAAGTCAACTATATGGACGAAAATCCAGGAATGTTTTCCTCAAAAACCTCAGTTTCTTTTCGACTGAAGAAAGAAAGACATGAACATCTTGGATGACATGGGGGTGAGTAAATTATTTGGAAATTTTTATTCTGGAAGTGAACTACTCCTTTAAGCTTAGTCAAAACAACCAACCAAGCAAAAACACTCTATTACAATGTTTAAAAAAAGTCCTGGTCTCTCCTATACTTTAGAGAATACATAAAATGATATAAAGAATATAGGTATAGAATATATAAAATGATTTTCAACTCTGTGTTTTTTTGCTGGAGCATTCTAATGGGTTGCATGTGCGCGCGCACACACACACATTGCAATGTCTCTGGAATCAGTCACTGCTAATGTCAAGTTTTAAAGTTTAAAAATGGTTGTTTTATTCTTTAAATCCACTGTTGACTGCCTTTAGTATCCTATTTTAGCTGTCACAAGGCAAAAGAATGACCACATGCTGCATTCACATGTTAGCATGGGTTTCTAAGAATATGTCTCTACCTAGGAGGACTTTTACTCGCCCTTGACTGAATTTTTATACTGAACAGAAACATTGTGTGAGAACACAGTGGAACTAAGCAGTTCCTCAAATCCACACAAAACAGTCCATTCAGAAACAATTTACAATGCTTAAGTGCATGCATTCTTTTGAGTTATGGAATTGCTATTAATATCAAGCTTTGGTTTTAAATAGATACATTATGAAAGTACACATGTCACAAATAGGTCAGGTGACAGATATGGGGTGAAACCAACAACACTCCAAGCATATGTGGGAGAGCTGGATGTGTTACTACAGCAGTAGCTCTCGACTCCCCTGGATGTTTGTCTTTGACAGCAAGAGCTAATGTCAATGCAGAACCACCATCCAGACTGCTGCTAAACCAGCAGGATCAAATGTACTTTAATAATGCTAAGCTAGGCCTAACTGACATCCAATGACCAGCCACTACAGTATACAGAAGACAGGGAGTTTCCTTTTCAGCTCAACTGGGGTCATAATCTGTTTGTCGCTAGTCTGATCCTAGGCTTAGTGCTGTACTTTAATCAACTTTTCTATTCTTTTGCCCTATAAAATATTAGTGTGAATTTATAGTATAAAGAAGAAGCAGTATACACATAAACGTGAAATGAAAAAGAAATAACACATTGGTTACTCTAAGCTTTCATGATTTACTTTCATCTGATGAACACAAACGATGATGTTTCAGCTGTTTTAACAGTCAGTGTAGTCCAAAACTCTAAAAATGACAAAAATGGTTTAATCTACTGAAATATAAACCAATCAAACCTAACAGATCTAATATAGAGCATTAATATCACTATAAGGCATTGGCTGTGAGCACTGTGAGCTAATTGGATATTTCATGGCAAATGGCTGTTTGGTAAATGGACGTTCATTGAAACATATTCTGAGATGCACATCCTGTTAATACTTTTTTTGTTCACTTTAGACATTCTACTGCTTGTAAGTAACTTATAGCAAATTCATGTCATCAGTATGCAGTATTAGTAGACTGTCTGTTTAATTTGACGGTTCCACAACACACATTCTACTGACTACAAGTAAATTACGTCAACTTATTCTACTAACCTTAACCCTAACCTAACAGTCTACTAATAATCTAATGCAAGGATCTCCTACCCTGCTCCCGGAGAGCTAAAATCCTGCAGATTTCAGTTCCACCCTGCTCCAACACACCTGTCTGTAATTATGAAATAGCCCTGAACAAGTTGATTAACTGGTTCAGGTGTGTTTGAGTGGGGTTGGAGCTGAACTCTGTAGGATGGTAGTTCACCAGGAGCAGGGTTAGAGACCCCTGCTCTAATTAGAGCTAGTTTACATGCATTTGCAAAGTTACATACAGTTAGTACGTCTAAAATGGACTATATATATTTTTTTTTAAAAAAAGTAACCCATTTTCCAAATGCATTATTAACCTGATATGGTTGCAACTTCCGATGATACCAATATTCAGTGCCAATTCAGTGTTTCCTGAAACCATAGTTCCAATAAACATTTGCAAACAGCATTATAAAGTTTTGTAGCTCTCAATCTGTGGCTAGAAGCGGTTTCTCGAATCTGGAATCTAGAATAGAACAAACTGTTTTGATTATGGCCATAGCCAGTAAGGTCTGAGGTGGGGTTAAGAATTCGGCTAATATAACCCCACATACAACTCATTATATAGCCTTCACTAAACACTTTAAAAGAGACATACATGTAGATGTTTGTAAAAGATGTTCTCTGTTTTGGAGGAATGAGTGCTCGTTCACATGAGTGACAATCACACAGTGTGGATTATCAAAGACACAATCTGAGAGAATCGCTGACGCCCGTAAAACATTTGGAATGCTAAATATTTGGACCTGTCGGCGATTCAAAATCCTGCCGTGTGAAATGAGTTCTGGCGTGTGAAATGATTCTGACTGAAAAATACATTGGCGATGGCCTACAGCCAACGAGAGAGTAAGATGGGCAGCGGGAAGTTCGGGGAGGAGTTATAGACCACAATATCACAATAACCATTTGCTCCTCCATAATCTTTTTTTCTTTATCTGAAATATAGGAGAGAATAGGCGGCTGCAGTGAGGGGAGGAGTGAAACAAGTGCAGACAAGACAGACAGTTCTGAGCTCTCGAAGTGGAAAAGATACCTACGAGATCAAAGGCGGAAATCGCGTTATTCTCACTCATGTGCTTTGCTGCTAAAAAACATGATAAAATTTCAGTTCTGTTGCTTTTATATGAAAATAAATATGATGAACAAGACACTCAAAATGCTTGCTATTTAATTCCATATGAAAGGCATATTTATCATCCATTTTTAATTATAATTTGTTACATTTATATAGTGCTTTTCTTGGTACTCAAAGCGCTTTACATTGTGGGGGGGGGGATCTCCTCAACCACCACAAAGGTGCAGCATCCACCTGGATGATGCGATGACAGCCATAGTGCGCCAGAAAGCCCACCACCCACCGGCTTACTGGTGGAGAGGAGACAGAGTAATGAAGCCAATCAGCAGATATGGGGATTGTTAGGAGGCCATGATGGTCAAGGCCAATGGGCGAATTTGGCCAGGATGCTGGGGTAACACCCGTACTCTTTTTTTTTTTGAAAGACATCCTGGGATTTTTAATGACCACAGAGAGTCAGGACCTCTGTTTAACGTCTCATCCAAAGGACAGTGCTTGTTGACAGTATAGTGTCCCCATCACTATACTGGGGCACTAGGACCAGCACAGACCAAAGGGTGAGCACCCCCTGCTGGCCTCACTAGCACCTCTTCCAGCAGCAACCTAGTTTTCTCAGGAGGCCTCCCATCCAGGTACTGACCAGACTCAACCCTGCTTAGCTTCAGTGGGCAACCAGGCTACAGGGTGATATGGCTGCTGGCCAAGCTTTAATACAAACTTTAATATTTACTTCAATACAAACATGTATTTTAGATTTTTATAGAGATATGACAACAATCACATATCTCACTGTCATAGTGTTTGGGAATATTCATGCTTAATTTAAATACATAATCACATGAAATCAGATAAAAATAAAACATTTTAGAAGAGAACGCAGCATCACGGTTGTTTGAGCCAATGAGCATTAAGCTGTGTCGTCAGCCAGTCATTTCCTATCAATGCTTTCGATCAGCGCAGTCGGTGGAGAGCAACTGCGCCCGACTGCGCAATCCGACAGTCGCCTCGCCATCGCAAGAGTTTTTTGCCACACGTCAGCATGACATCAGAGCAAGTCGGACGTAACTCGGACACTTTTCTAACTGGCATGCATCTCACGGTGATCACCGGTGATCAGTTCTGTGCAGATTTTGCTCATCTCAAACAAGCCTAGAGTTGTCGGCGATTCTTCCTATTGTAAAGTCATGCAGTGTGTAACCTCCAGTCACCGATTCATCATGCAATGTGAACCCAGCAGCAACTCAATGCTACCCCAGACAGTCATGTAGTCTGAAAACAATGGTGATCCGACGACGGAAATTGTGCAGTGTGAACTCGGCATCAGTTATAACATGTCTGTGGGCTCTTTTGATTACTGTCAGTTTAAGTGCCGGCAATTATTGCAGTGTTTCCAGATATTGCTATTAGAAGAAATAAAAACCAAAAAAGAAAAGTGAAATTAGTTCAAATCTTTTGTAAATAAGATAATATAAAGATATTGCTAACCCTAAACTGCAACGTCCCACTTTATTAACCTTCTAAAGTGTCAAATTAAGTATAAAAGTCGAGTTCAAAAAATGCTTATAATAGCTGGATCCTGAATAGGCTGCACCCGCGCCCTCACAACTCTCCCTAGCCTCGTTCACTCCACCAGCGCCTCACAGCGATCATTTTCATAACAAGGGCACTAAACGTCGCAAACAGCCTAAATTTCATTAGATTATACATGCAGACACTCATGAGGAGTTTAAACAGCAAATTAATCATTCAGAGAACACATTTTATTTTTTATGAACATGAAAAATTTACAGAGGTCTGGACCTCGGAAACCTCATAGCTGGCTATGGGCATTGTTTCGATAAAAAGGCATGGACACAGTTATTTTTGGAGCCGGCCTTATCGCATATGCATTTGTAGGAATTTACCTATCAGATGCAAAATTTATGGGAAGAGAATATTTAAATAAATCATGCAACAAGATTTACAAAGGCTTCTGGTAGTTAATTTAATGGTATTTGCTCCATTATTTAACACCCAAAAAAGCATGTCTCAACCCATTTTGCGCTTGACATGACTGTGAAAATAATGTAGCTGGCTAAATCTGTGTTCTTTCATTTTAGATAGAACCCTAATATGCTGTGTTTAAAAAAAAATCACTTTATTTTTTCCTCAGAAATTGACTGAAGTGAGCCTTGTTACATAACTATCTAAATGTACACTGTGATATTGTGCCACTGCAACTCCCCATCAACTCAAGTCACTAAGGAACTTCAATCACTTTCACCAGTCACCCACGCATTGCACCATTTCTGCACCTAAATAAAATCCCACCATAGCACAACTTACCTTTTTTTGGCTTTGCCTCATTCTGCTACAGTATGGATGTGAGGTGAGTTTGTTTCTTTGGATGTGAGTTTATGTTTCTGTGATGACTCATTTCAGGCAAAACAATTTGTTTTGCTCTCTCTGAATTATACTCAGGAGTCAGCATTGTTTTCTGAGAAGGAACATGCTTAGTTGGAAGCAGTGCAGCAGAGGGTGTGAATGAGAACAGCACCTCCCTAGAGAAAAAAAGTCATTTAATGGTCACAGATGCATACAAGCTGATGAACGTCATTCAGTGATTCAGTGTTCAGCAATTAATTAACAACCATTCAAATACTTGTTGTATTTTGTTTTGTAAGTTGATAATGAAGGTGAATGAAAATAACTTTTTAGGCTTTTATAAAATGTTAAACAAAGATGTATTGGTTTTGAACCATGTGACTGTCAATCACAATTAGTAAAAGGATAAGAAAATAATTTTGGATTTTTGAACAAGATCAGTTTTTCTGTCCATCACATGGAATGCACTTTTCTTCTAAAAATTCAGATATGCCTGAAAAAAAAAAAAAAAAAAAAAAAAAAAAAAAAGGTGGGAATTTGCCTCCATATAAGTCCATGGCAAACCACTGAGCTTAACATACTGGTTTAGAACAAAACAGTTGTTCCCAAATGTAAACTAAATTTGATAAAACCTCCAATTGGGGATATTTAGGTTTAAAATTTTATTAATAAAACAGTAAACATCTTTTTATAAAAACAATAGAAGTCTAAGGTCCCATTTAGATGGCTGTAATGCGTGAATGTGTGTGTTGTGTAATACTAGTCTCTTGGGGGGGGGGGTGCTCATCTGCAGAGAAGAGGAAACACAGCCATCTGATGAACAATTTCTCCAGAGTCTCAAACCAGACGCTCCCTGCAGAAAACAGAATCTGCAAAATGCAAATATTTATTCCTTCCTCTGAGCTCATGGCATTACCTTTGATTTTCTTGGATCTTAAAATCAGTTTTTACATAATGCTGTATCATATTTCTCAACAACTAAGTCTCAGCTGTGTTCCAAAGACTGTTACCCTGAGAGAAAATACCCATTCTTTCCATCTCCCATTTATATAGAAAAATAAAAGTTGACCTAGGAATTTTAATAGTAAATTTCTAACACTCTAATGACAAAATCACATGCCCACTTTTAAAGTGGATATAAAGAGATAGACATAAAGAGCCCTGGATGAAGTGGATCTGTATCTAAACCATATCTGCAAATGCATTCTATCATTTACTAATAACAAAGCAATCTTTAGAAAGTAAACTTCCATTACCGTCTTGCTCCTTTTTCAGCCTCTCATGCGTGATCACTACATTTTCAAAAAACGCATCTCAAGACCGTACCTTTTCCATTCATCAGCATTATGGCTCTGCAGTTGTATACTGTTATGCAGTGTCTTGATTTTAAAAAAGCAAAACATTCAGCTCCTTATAATCTGTACCTCCAAAAAATAATAATAATAATAAGGATTCAAATCTGTCAAATTGTTCTCCTTATCCAGGTGGATGAATAAAATCTTAACAGTAAAAACACAGAATATGTTTCTTTTGTGAACAGCAGATGTGTGGTACATTAACCAGAAAAGTAAATTTAGCATTTTTTTTTTATTACAATAATTTAAAGGGGTCATTGGATGCCCATTTTCCACAAGTTGATATGATTCTTTAGAGTCTAAATGAAAAGTATATAACACACTTTGGTTAAAATTTCTCAATGGTAGTGTAAAACAACACCCTCTGAGAGACGGTAAACTTTAGCCGCATTCATTGTGAAACTTGCTAACTAGCAAATTATTAGGAAAGACGATTTGCAAAGATTCATAAAAAAAACCCCTGCATACTCCTTCTGGAGGTGAAGCTGGATCACAAATGATTCGCATGAAGATAGACACATTTAGGTAGATCGGGGGTGCAAAATTAATAATTTGGTACAATGCAATTAATGTGTACATATATGCTTTTACATTGTACCTATATTTTTAAAAATACCTATATGTAATTACATCTGTAGTTAATTTCTGTAATTACATTAATAATTACACTGTTGACCCATCCCTTACACCTTAACCCACCCTTAAACCTACCCATACCACCAAACCTGTCCCTAACCTTACCCGTATACCACCTCAATAGCAGCAAAAGTGTTTTGCAATACAATATGAGCACAATAAGTACATTGTACTTATTTTTTGATGTAAGTACATAGTAGTTAAGGCCACCTAATATAAAGTGTGACCAAACAATGTAACGATACATAGTTAAAATCGACTAATATAAAGTGGATCCTCTAAGTATAATCCCAAAGCTCCTCCATCTGCAGAACTACGGCTGGGGAATTAGGGGTTATTTGGATGTCACTTTCACATAAGGAGAAACTTGCATAATAAGTAAATAGGTCAGTAGCCAACAGCCCTAGGAAGTAAACTTCTATTACCGAGAAAAAATGGAGCGTTGCTTTCTGATTCATTCATGAGTGTCTCTACAGGGTAGTGTTTCTAAGGTAGTGTGCCTCTGGAGACGTGCAGTGAGTTCCGGACTCTGGCCAACATTTGTTGTTGAGAATTGTTGAGTCAGATGCTAATTAACAATATCTACGTAATCTGTTTTGTAATCTGGGGCAGAAACACATGCTGTGGAAAAGTGTTTGCCTCTGCTCTGAGTTTTTAATGTCATACGATCTTAGCCAACATGTATATATGCATAAAAGCAAACCTCCAGGAACAAAAAAAAAACAAAAACAAAAGGACGCATTTTTCATGTACATCTTTCATGGATACATATTTCATTTATTGAAGAAAGTTATATACCAGCAAGTGTCCTTGTGTGAAAAAGCAGTCCATAATGGGATACAGTTAATGGCAATAATGGCAACAAACACTTCCTGTGCAATGGTTTGTGCCTTGCTAATCTGGCATGGACCCAATTTTTGCCCAGTGTTTTTCTGATGTACAATCCTACCCAAGATGAGAGAAGCCCAAAGATCTTTGTGACTTCCTGGTTAATTTTGCACCTTGCTCTTTTTGTTAGTTTTTTTCAGACTGATAAGCTGAAAGCTAGGCTGTCTGATTTATATTGCACAAAACCAGTGTAAATAATAGCTACTTGTTAAAGGTGCACAAAGCTATTTTTGCCAAATGATGTTGATATTTGAAAGCACCAAAACAAACATACCCATAGCCCAACAGGACCTCACCCCTATTTTGATATCTCCACCCCACACATACATACACAACCATGGCAAAGACGATCGCGGAAACAAGTGAAGACGACACACAAGCATATTCAAACAAAAGCCAACACAGATAAGCTGTGTGAAACAAAGCAAAATCAACATTACTCACCTATCAAGAAAAAACAAAAAAACAACACAACCTCAGCATCCGATTCCAGGCCTTTCCGCTCCCTGAGTTCTCTACACTGCTGGAAAGCTGCTCCCATATTTACGCAGGTCCTGCAGTACCTCTTGTCTGATTATAACCCTGCAAACATGTCCTTGCGGGGCCCATGCTGGCTTTTTGCAGGCACAGTGGGCTAGGGCCAGCCCACACCAAACCTAAACAGGCCCAGTACGGGCTTGCCCAGGTGAGGCCCACAACTTTGGGCTCACCGTAGGCTCTCTTTGAGCAGCCCACACTATGGGACTGCCCATATTAATCCAATGATGGCCCAGTGTGGGCCAGACATGAGCCTGTTAATAAGAATTTTGTGGGCAGTTTTCTTCCTTACCACTAGGGATACCAGGGTGTTTTAGGTTGCCTTATATAAAGCCATGCAGTAGAGAGTTATTAATAGCAAGCAGCAGTAGCCAGCATGGCTCATCTGTTGAACACGTTGTGCTGTGTTCTGGTTGGGAAATGTGTCATTTCAAGCCCAGTCTAAAGGAGTTTTTTTTTTTTTCTCTCTATTTAAAAGTGTACATTGTTGATGTTTTTTGCAGAGATGGTACATGCATGTATGGCCTATGTTTGGACTGATGCTAAGAGTTTAAGACAGTGTATTTGTACACATTTTAGAAGGACTCTTTATTGGTGAGATTAGTCAAGTCAAGTCAAACTTTATTAAGATCCCTTGCAGGCAATTTGGATGCAGCGAGAATCAGAAGCACAACAGACCCATACAATACATTCCAAAACATAAATACATAAAAATATATAGTAAAAGTAAAATACAGTAAATTTCCCTAACAGATTCCTTAAAGACCATTTAACAGTCGAATTGGACAGGGAACAAATGAATGTTTGTATCGTTTACTTTTCATCTTTGGCAGTCTATAACAGGAACCTGAAGGGAGCATAAAAAAATCTGGATACAAAAAAATGGTCACTGTCCAAGAGCACAGATTGGGCCCGACGCAAAACATTTCTATTAAACAAAGATGACAAACTTCTTTGTTCTTTACCTATAATCTTCCCACTAAGAGTAACTATTCTATTTAATGCATTTTTATGTTTCACACTGAGATTTCCAAACCAGCAGCTAATAGAGAAGGACGATACCAGCTCAATATAAGACTTATAGAACAATTCCAACAGTGTCCTATCTATACTGAATGATCTTAATTTTCTTAAACTGTATAAGCGCTGCTGTCCATTTTTACATAATACCTCTGTATTCACATCAAAACACGATCTATTATCAATAGCGGTCCCCAGATATTTATAACTATCCACACATTCCACCTTCTCACCCCTAATAAGGGTAGCCTGGGAAGAATGTGGTTTTGTTCTAAAGTCGATAATCATATCTTTAGTCTTAGACACATTCAATTTCAAACAGGCATCATCACACCATTTCACAAAGTCGTCAACCACTGGACCATGACATGTTTCGTTATTTTCCAGAAGACTCACGATGTCATCAGCAAACTTTAAGAGAAACCTATTGCTGTGTTTACTTATACAAGCTAGGTAGGAGTCCATTCCAGGGTACCCAGGGCAATGAGGATTTCCTCTGTGTCACAGGCTGAGGGTCCGTAGCAGCTTCCGTGGCTGAGACAAGAGAGCGAGGAACAGTCTCTGTGGCCAGGAACACTAGGCTTGGAAGCTCTAGGGGGTTGGCATTGTTCTTCTTCTCTCCCACTGTGAAGGGGTATCTGCATTAAAGAAGTATACTTCCTGTTCTCACAGAATGTCCCTTGAAGACCATCCCCGGTGATCCACACTTTAGTCATGTTGATCATGCATAGGGAATCAGCTGGGTAATGCACCACATGAGCTAAACTTATATGTGTGGTCCTCAAGAGAGAGATCCCCATGAGTGAGGAGAAGAATCTGAACTGCTGGTAGATCAAGATCAAGTCAAGTCACCTCTATTTCTATAGCACTTTACAAAGCAGCTTCACAGAAATAAAGAGGAAATAGCAGAAGCAATTATGGAAATTCAGCTGTGGAGACAGTTCAGGTTCTACTGCAAAGTTGCTCTAAAAGACAATAGTAACATTATATAGCTCAGGCCATGTCTGAGGCTGAGACTAAGAAGAATTGAGGCAAGGCTGTACCTGCAGCAGTCTTTTTTGAACAAAACAAAAACAGAGAAAAACCACAGGCCCAACCAACCTATACATTGATGATAATGGACAAATAACTTAACTATACGGTATGTATAAATGCACAGAACAAAACAAGGAGGTAGAAATAGGTGAACATAATTAGTTTCTATGGAAACTGGAAAGGGTAACACAATAAAAACACAGCCAACTCAGGAAGCAGGAACTAAACACAGCAACTAAAAATTCAGAAACAATACAATCAAACAAACTTTTAAATAAGTACCTAAGTTGACATTTGAAGCAGTATGAGAAGCTTTCAATTTTTCAATTTTCTGTATTTTGTTTTATTTATCAAAACAAAATATAGTACAAACACAGTTGAAGAGATTGTAGTGTGTTGATGTATTGGCTTAGATATAATGCAAAACATTACTTTATCTACAGTATTCATATCAATAATGGGTGCCTTTTGCCGAAATTGACAACTTCATCAGTGTTTTCCAACTGTGTTTATGGAGCCACACCAGCAGTACATATACTGTATATGCACTCTTAATCAAACCTAATTGAACTCATCAGCTCTTTTAGTAGAGTCTCCAAGACTCAAAAAACTTCAATGGGTCAGACAACTGATGACAACTGATGGGTCAGACAAGGAAGACATGCAAAATGTGTACTGTTTGTCAATTATTAGTTGCATTGGAGGAAATATGTCTGTCTAAGATTAATGCTGTCACCCAAACTGAGATTTCTTTGTAACAAATAAATACACCTCAGATTTTTTTTTCTTTACCTGTTTTTCAGTTTAACTACTTGAAATAATGAGTAGTTCGTTTAGCTTGACAAAATATACTTTCAAATAAACTGTTTTTACACTGCATGCAAGATATAATGTTGCCTTTCTCTACTGTGAAGGGTGGTTCAGTCTTTTGTTTTCTATTCGACTTCTATTCTGTTCTCTATTTTTTCATTAGATGCACTGTTCTGAGACTAGTGTGCCCTTTCCTTTTAATCCCATTAAACAACCTTATCCCTGGAGATCCACCAGCGCCGTCTTGGGCTGCCCAGTTGGTGGTGCGGTCATTCAGAACAAGCTAACCATCAGATATGTCAGAGCTAAAATTAGCCTCTCATTCATGACCATTCATCTAGTGTTATCCCTGTGGATGCTTGTCAGCAGACCAATGACATCACAGAGACAGAGACAAAAATGAGCTCCTTTGTTTCCTTCCTTGTCCAGCAAAAGCTTTTCTTAGTATTCATAGCCAATTTTAATCAATTCAATTGTACACTGGCTCCTCTAAATTTTGACATTTGATAAACCATATAGAAAGAGTACACGCATTTTGAACGTTGATGCACATGAACATTTTTTTTAATTATTTATGGATTTTAAGCATTTGCTTTGGAAAGATGACCTGCAGATGACTAGCAAAATGCTACTCAAACTAAAACTGTTAAACAGCATTTTGCTTATCCTGCTATCATTTTATACATTCTGTTTTTTATTAAAGCTATAGGTGTATATATATATATATATATATATATATATATACATATACACAGTGGCGTAGCAAGTCAGCCCCAGGGCCCATATGCAAAAAATTTGTACGGGCCCCCCTAAATGATATGGGCTCCAACTTGCTTAACTTGTTGATTTTTCTGACGTAAATACCGTTACGTGACTATTCACAAGCTGTTTTAATTACGGTATAATTCTTGGAGATAATATTTAACGTTTTCAGGTCCATTCAATGCACGCAAGCCACCCAATAATCACAATAAGCTTTGTGCTTTTTTATTATAACACAAAGTCTCATCTTTCTGTAAATTTTAAGATCAAATACAAACAATTAATGTGTTTTGCGCTCTTTTATTTGTAGTGAGGTAACTAAATTCGCAGTTCAAGCGGCATGTGAATCAATGATATTTTCCTCTTTAATATTTGCATCACGAAATAAACATGAATAAATATTTGAATGCATATTGAAAAAA
>JAFVLL020029447.1:0-10124 GCA_021397915.2 Tor tambroides | reverse complement strand
GATAGATAGATAGATAGATAGATAGATAGATAGATAGATAGATAGATAGATAGATAGATAGAACAACAGACAGAATGATAGAATGATGTTTGTTTTTGAACTTTCTGCAGTGCTACAGGGTTCTTCTTGGAGATCCAGCACTGGTCAGCAGGCTGCCTGAAGTCCTGCCTGAATTCACCTCATGGGCAGCGAAGCCTGCTGACTTACCATTCAGACACATCACAATCTCTTTCTTACAGGCCAAGTGCTAGAGACGATCACCCACTGCTCCTGGTGGGTGGTGCCCAGCAGGGAAATGCTGTTATTGTTTCAATCTTTGCTAACAAATTCCCTCTATTCTTCAGTCTTTTTTTATTGAGGCTTTCTCTTTTTCCTTATCGCTGCATAAGGGGCTTTCTGTAAGACTTGATAGCATTCACCAAGAAATGCCATAGCAGTTTTTTTTTCTGACTGTACTTTTCTTATCTTTGCAGATACTTTTATCCAAAGAGACTTAAGTTGCATGCAAGGTACACATTTTATCAATTCATGGATTCCCTGGGAATCAAACCCATCATGCTCTGCTGTTGGAGCTATAGGATGGTGTACAGCCCTGAGGAAGATCTTATGGCCCAAACACTACTGCAACACCCAGAACGTGTGGAAAGGAGATGATGGAAAGGATAATGAAAATACGTTGGCAAAATAAAGGAAAAATGGGACTATTTATATGCCAGCTACTAAATTATCCAAACTTCATGATGTATAATCTCCAGACCAGTTCAGCTGCCAGTCATTGGTAGTAATCAGTGCAAAGATATTTTCATTGTTTTTATGGGGTGACCAGGACAGTGAAATTGTGATTAGTTCCTTCCAAGGTATCATGGTTTGGCTAGTTAGTTTCAACAGTTAGCAGGTAAGTATCTGAAACTAATATTTGTAAAATATATTACAAATATATTTGAAAAAAAAAATAAATAAAAAAATAAAAAAGCAAAGAGAATTAAATAAAATACAGAAAACAAAAAGAGAGAAAAAATAAAATGCATGGCATAAAACATGGCGTATACTGTATATATCATAATATATTTTATGTGTAAAATAAAAAGTGTAATGTGTAAAATAAAACTAATAAAACTGCAAGAAATCTTAATTGCATAGACTAGTAACAAAATACATAATAATAAAAATAAAATAATTAAACTGTTTTACAAGGCTCTAGTGTGCTTTAAGACACCTTTAGTGCTAAAGAAATATGTTAAATCTGTAAATGAATATTTTACAGATATTTATAGTTTTATTGTAGCATGTGTATATATCAAACATTCAAAAGTTTTGGGTTAAGAATTTTTGTATTTTTAAAGGAAGTCTCTTCACCAAGTCTGCATTTATTGGATCAAACATACAGTAAAAAGTTTTGTGACATATTATGACCATTTAAAATATTTTTTTTTTCTATTTGGATATATTTTAAAATGTAATTTACTCCTGTGATGACAAAGCTGTATTTTCAGCATCATTACTCCTGTCTTCAGTGTCACACGATCCTTCAGAAATCATTCTAATATGCTGATCTGCTGTTCAAGAAAAATCTTATTATTATCAATGTTGAAAACAGTTGTGTTGCTTAATATTTTTGTGGAAACAGTGATGCATTATTTTTTAGAATTCTTATATAATTAGAAAGCTAAAAAAAAAAGAAAAAAAATTCTTTTGTAAAAATGTAATTTAATGCATCTTTTCTGGGGAAAAAAAGTATTACTTTAAAAAAAATAAATAAATCTACTGACTCCAAAATGTGAATATATGAAGTTCAAGTGGTTGAGCGAAAAGAAAACAACGTGCCCTTGAAGCAAAGATGGCATGATCCCAGTCGTGTACCTCCAGGGCTAATGTGCCAGTCGAAGTCGATGTGAATGCTAACAGACAGCCGTCTCCAGGTATATTATTCATCCTCAGGGTGATTCCTTCCTTTATTCCCCTAAGCATACACCCAACAGTTCACCAGCTCACAAACCACTAAAAGAAAAGAAATAAAACAACAGACTCCAGACAAACACATGAATAACAGCGCTGACAACCAGTGTTGGGTGTAATGCATTACTAAGTAATTAATTACTGTAATTTAATTACATTTTCCTTAAAAAAGTAAAGTAATTAAATTCCCTTACAGTTACTTCTGATGTAACTGCATTAAATACTGCAGAATAATTCTATATAAAACAATAGTGGATTTAACATCAGAATGCAACATCTAATACTAAAATTGATGTTTTTAATGTAACCTTCTCCCTTTAAATACTTTGGACAGTTCAAGTATAATTTAAGCAATTTTATATTATTAATTTGAAAGAATTAAAAGAGCAGTTTCATGTCCATCCTTGTAGTGTTCACCTGGTCGAAGTTGCATATCAAGTTCAACAAAACAGGGATAGACATGAAACTAAATGTTAATTCTTTCAAATATAAAATTGCTTACATTTAGAAAGTAATTAGTAATAAGTAACACAATACTTTTAAGAGAGAGTAACTAGTATGGTAATCTGCTGAAGGTGTAATTAGTAACTAGTAATTAATGTCTTTTTTTATAGTAACTTACCCAACGCTGCTGACAACATATTACTCCCATGTTCTGTACGTTAGTTTTCCTTTAAGAAATCTAAAGTTGAGCTTTAAGATCCCAATAATGGAAGACCCAAAGACAGACGAGAACACATCAATTATCTATTACGTGTGCGCCGAAGACTCGCCGCAATTGCCTCCCTGCACTATAGATTGCGGCAAAATGCGATGGGATGGGTAACCTTAGGAGCCAAACAGTATTTTATCTGCTGACCCATCAGTAACACATTTTTAATGGAATTACGCCGCATCCTTGGCTATTAATTCCTACTGGGGCTGAGTTATCCTGTTCAGCTAATGCTTTTTTACCACTAAATTCCCTGAGCATCAGCACCTTGGGCCTAATCAGCCCATTATCTTGTTCTTCTGATGACTTCACTGGATACTTTGATGCTTTTCCAGGGTGCCGGTGGTTTCAAATGTTCCTAGGCCAAGCATTCTGTGCATTTGTGGTTGTTTCATGGTTTTTCTCTGAGACGGAGGCTCCATGGGAGATGTTTTGGGAGGTGGCTTCGGAGCGCTGCTGTCTGGGTGCTAATGTTCCTGTGTGGGCAGTTACAAGATGGCCATGTTTCCCCTGTCACAGAAACAATTAGGGCCGTATTTATGGCGGGTGAGTGGGGTGGGTTTGTAATGGACCGCTCCTGCAGAGGAAGCTCTGTATAAATCACCCGCTTGTCCAGGAGCCGCTTTGTGCTCTTCAGCAAACCCAGTTCAACGCCGCTACAGCAAATGCTGCAATGCTTGTTGTGAATAAGCGACTGATATCCATCATGCAAGTGCATTAAAATGAGAAATAACGTGACCGACGGGGTCAAAGAGATAGTATTCAGAAGCTTGCTTTCTTAACTGCCCTGCGGGTTTGTATTTCATGCACACTGCTATGTTTAATTAGAAAAAAACTATTAACTATTTAAATTAGAGCTGCTCGGTTATTAAAAATGTTAATTGAAATAACTGCATGATATTCTGAATAATTAATATTGCATGTATTATTTGTTTTACTTTCCCATCATTCAACATAAGATTGTTATTGGCAGTGTCCTCGTCAACATAAACCTATGAAAATATTCATTAACATTAACATTCATTAAGGGTTTTTTTATTATTATTATTTTGTTTAATTACACTACTTTTTCAAAAGTTTGGGGTTGGTAAGATTTCTTGACTTTTTTTAAAAAAAAAAGGCTCTTATTCTCACCAAAGGTTGCATTTATTATCAAAAATACAGTGTTAAAAAAAAAACATTTTTTATTTGTCATTTATCATTATTATAAATGTTGTGCTGCTTAATATTTTTGTGCAAATTTTTGATCAAAATATAAAAAAAAGAACAGCATTTGTTTGAAATAGAAATCTTTTGTAACATAAATTTTACAATTTAATCCACAATTTAATCCATCCTTGCTGAATAAAATTAACTAAAAAAAAAAAAAAAATCTTTCTGATTCCAATTTTGCACTTTTATTTTGCACTTTAAATTGCAATTAAAATGAACAATTGCCAAAATTAAGCCATACAAATGTATAAATGGCATCACAAAATACTGACTAAATTTAAAGGATTTTTTAAAATGAAAAATGTGGCACTGATTAACACTGCAATCCAAAAATCAAGTTTAAAAAAGATTATTCAGTAACACTTTACAACGCAGTTCCCATTAGTTAACATTAGTTAATGCACATGAATGATTGATACATTTGTTACAATGTTCATTAATCTTTGTTAAAGTTAGTTAACACAAATACGACTGTTCATTGTTAACGTTAGCTCAAGTCCATTAAATTATAACTTTAGTTTAAATAACGTATAATGATTATAACACACTTTATTGCCAGTTCACATTGACTTATGAAAAGAAGTCTAATGTCTACAAATGGAAAGTGTTAACCTTTAACTTCTAAACTGTATTCTGTTAAAGTATGAAAGGTTGGCAGTCAGGCTTCATGGCTTTTAGAGTCAAATAAATCATTTTTCCAAGACCGACTGAAGATCAGAGCTGAAATGGACTTGATTAAACTGGATTCTTCACTAATAATGTGTGAAAAGAAAGAAAGAAAGAAAGAAAGAAAGAAAGAAAGAAAGGCTCTTTTCTCTCAAGTTATGTAGTTTTTGATTGAAATATCATCTGATACTATTTTGATTAAAACAAGATTAAAATGCCTCATTTCAAATGTTAATCTATGTACAACAGTTTTTATTTATTTTCCCAGAACAGCATGATGTACTATGGCGAGCGATCGGAAATGAATTTCTTGCTACAAATTATAATTAGCAGATTGCAATGAGAATATTTCATGCAAATTACGAACAAAACCGTCAACCGATGTCAGACAAGCACAAGCCTAGTTCCCTCAGTGCACAGCTTGTTAAATAATACTCACAAATATTTAGCTTGTTTATTTGTTAATTCTGCTTTTTGCTTTTCTGCGTGCAGCTGCAATGGAAATCATTCTGCTCCATCTTAACAGAGTGAAGAGGAAAGCAGAGAGCACTTCTTATCTTATGGGGCAACCCTTAAATGTGACCCTGGACCACAAAACCAGTCTTAAGTGTCAATTTTTCAAAATTGAGATTTCTACATCATCTGAAAGCTGAATAAATAAGCTTTCCATTGATGTATGGTTTGTTAGGATAGGACAATATTTGTCTGAGATACAACTATTTGAAAATCTGGAATCTGAGGGTGCAAAAAAATATAAATATTGAGAAAATCACCTTTAAAGTTGTCCAAATGAAGTTCTTAGCAATATATATTACTAATAAAAAATGAAGTTTTGATACATTTATGGTAAGAAATTTACTAAATATCTTCATGGAACATGATCTTTACTTAATATCCTAATGATTTTTGACATAAAAGAAAAATGGATAATTTTGACCCATACAATGTATTTTTGGCTATTGCTACAAATATACCCCAGCGACTTAAGACTGCTTTTGTGCTCCAGGCTCACAAATATAATCACCACACACACACTTGTATTTCATCAGCTATGTAATCTACTTTCAGTGTGTGTTGTTTTCCAGTCATGTACTACATCCGCAGTATCACCTCCGTAGCAAACCCCATCCAGGTGAAAAGCAAGAAAAATAAACAGCGCATCTCTCCCCTCTGAATACAGGTTATATATTACTGACTGCTTCAGAGCGGTAATGAGATCACATCTGTCTGTGCTGTAGATCAACCGGACCATATTTTAGGTGGCTTTCCAGGTTCCTGCTGGTGTCAGAGCTGCCGTATCTTTTCCTTTCTATCATGCTTGTTTGTGCAGTGTGTCAGAAGCTAAAGAGAAAAAGGCCTGTAGTTTGTCACTCACAACAGCTTCAGCTAACTCTACATCTGGTATATTTGTTGGTACAATACAATAACTTCACTAACATTAGGCATTATTAAATATAAACTACTTTTTTTTTTTTTTTTTTTTGCAGCATTACGCTAGTTTAGTTTTCATTTGTAAATGTATATATTTGATATATTTTAGCATTTAGTATTTATTTTTTTAGCATTTATTCATTGAAGTATTTATATAACATAAATAATCAGAAATAATTATATACATATAATTGACTTGTTAAACTTTATCAAAATATGTACAAATTAACAGTACTGTTTATTGTTATTTCGTGATATTTAATGCATTAAATAATGCAACTGTAAAGTTTTATAATCAAATATTATATTTACATAGATATAATTTGATATAATTATATACACACAGTATAACTCAACTGAAATGATAAAAATGGCTTAGATTATGTACAAATTGACAATTAATATTGTTTATTGTCAGTTTTGAATAGATATTCAATGCTTCAAATAATACAACTGATTTAATAAAAAAGATTTAATTAAAATTGCATGTAATTTTATACATATAAATGTATATGTACGCATAATGTAACTGCGTTATCATATAAAAATAAGATAAATTATTTCTAGCTGTTCATAATGCATTAAATAATGTATCTTAGTTGTAAAATGTTAACATTTTCTATATCATAAAAAATGATGTAATAATAAAATAATTAACTAAAAATAATTCATTTTAATGCATACATTTACTATATATAGTAATTATTAAAAACAATAAAAAAATCAGTGTAATTATACACACACAATCAGATATGTACATTACTAATTAACAATTAATAAAAAACTAAAAGAATTGTTCATTGTTAGTTGATGATACTAAATGCATTATATAACAATAAAATATAATATATAATAGTTATTTTAATAAGAGCTTGTCCTTGGATAATGTTATCATCCACAATAAAATGCTTGAAGCAATGTGCAAAAAAACAAAGCAACATTTATAGAAAACCTTAGAAAGGTTAGTTATTTCTATGACACTTCTCACCAAATCCAAGCTGTTGCATCGCAGTAACAATAACTGTATTTCTGCAGAAACTAGTTTAGCTGTGAGAAACACTTCCAGAAGCACCAGTACGATGACATAAACAGTTGTTTGCGAGGGTCAGTCGACGCAAAAAGGAGCATATTGAGAGCCTGTACAGTGTCTGATCCACAAAATCTGGTCTTACGAGGCATACAAAAGCCTGCACACATATATCATGTTGCGTGGAGCTGCAAGAGGTAAATAATTTATCTGGAGATTTATATGGAAAGGTGAAGAAATGTCCCTCTAATGGGTTTAATATAGCTGGCTCCAGGCTTCATCCATCACAGGGCTGTGCTGATTTCTCTTTCTTTGCACTTTCTCCCTCGCTCTCCTCCTCTTTTGCGGCCTCCACGATGGCCACTGTTTAACCCTGATTCAGTGCGCCGCACATCCTTTGTCTTAATTACTGTCTCCAGGGGCCTATATTTCCTTCTTTCTCACTCTTCCATCGCATGTGGATCTGTTGGTTATTTTCCGAGGTTGTTTTTCGAGTGCTTCAAGCCTAGATCTCATCTTTCGTGGTCTGCATGTGATTAATCTACTGTTGGAGGTGCAGGAGGTCAGGAAGCTTTGTTGCCTTGCTAGTCGACTCGCTATCAGTGGACACGCTCTGAATTACTCAAACAATACGCACTAATACACCGAAACAGAGACAGGGAGAGAGGGAGAGAGAGAGAGAGGGAGAGAGAGAGAGAGAGAGAGGAAGAGAGAGAGAGAGAGAGAAAAAAAGAAAGAAAAAAAGAAATTATACATAAAAATTATAACTACTGTAGATATTTATTATATAAGATATAGTATTAAAATATATAAAAATAATTATAAAATAAATATATAAAAATGTAAAAATGAAATATACAATTGTAAAATAAAAATATACAATTATATGTCATATATAAAATTTCTAAATTGCAATAAGAATTGGAATATGCAACTATATTACAACTACTATAGATGTACATTATATAATATACACTTAAAATATAAATCACTAATATTTATATAGAATTATAAATAATAATAAATTAGTAGTAGTAGTAGTAGTAGTAGTAGTAATAATAATAATAATAATAATAATATTAATACAGTTAATATAAACAATTTTTAAACCAAATTAAGAATATGAATTGCAATAACAATTAATGCAACAGTAGCAGTTCCAGATTTCCAGATAATAATTATATCAAAATTAAATATGTATGCCGTATACACACTTTATAAATTCTTCTTGTATGGTTTGGGGTGAGTAAGATTTTGAGATTTTAATAATTTAATATTTTTATTCAGCAAGAATACATTGATCAGAAGTGACAGTAAACGCGTTTACATTGTTACAAAAATCAAAATGAAATCAAATAAATAATATTCTTCTCAACTTTCTATTCATTAAAAAATTCTTGTTTTTAAAAAAATACTTTTTCCACAACAATATTAACCAGAAAAACTATTTTCAACACTGTCAATAATCAGAAATGTTTCTTGATCACAAAATCAGCATATTAGACTGATTTCTGAGGGATCATGTGACATTGTCATTCAGCTTTGTATCACAGGAATAAATCACATTTTAAAATCTATTCAAATAGTTATTTAAATTGCAATCATATTTTACAATATTACTGATTTTACTGTATTTTTACACTATCAATCAATGCAGCCTTGATTCTTGCCAATTTGATCAATATAAACAGCTGTTTATTGGCCCGGTGTTACTTTCATTGACTTTTAACCAGGAACAACAGCCAAGAAGAAGTGGCGACCCATCATTGTTCTAGAAAACAGGCTTCCACCTTCATAGTCTCTTGGAGATGAAACTGTCAATGTACCTCTGTGTAATTGCTGTGATTATGCTGTTACTGCCTCATGTAATATTACACATTTCCAACAGGGTACATCTAGAATTTGCTGACAGTTTTCAGGTGACTGAACGACTGAAGCCATTATGCACTCACTCAAGCTGAAGGAATATATTACACACAGTTATTCCTGAAGTCTTCTGAATGACAATTGAAATGGATTCAGGGCAAGCAAAATTAAACATTTGACATTGAATGTCATAAAGTAATGCAGTGTTTTCATCTTTGTCTCCGAACTGATGATGACAGCTGTAACTGCAGCAACAGACTGTCTCAAAAAAGTGAAATGAGAAAACTATATCTGCACATTAGGGTTTATCAAATCAAAAGACGTTTATGGCAGGGAGGTGAATGAATGATTCACCGTTCGATCTCAGATAACGTATCGCCATCTGGGGCATCAACTGTGATTCGCCATCTGCGAAGGTACAACAGGTCATGACCAAAGAGTCATCGAGACCAGTCTGTCTTTTATTACAGCGCATCCATAATGTCAGGCTCCAACTCAAGCTGATATCATTTTACTATAATTATATTGGGAGATTTATAGCATTACTCATACGTCATTTTCATGACGCAGTTTCCAGTTCATTTTTGCAAAAGCGTTCAGTCTTATGATGGGAGATCATTAATGCAATATATATAGAGAGAGAGAGACAGGATTTTTTCATAATAAAATCTCAAAATTTCACATCAGAGGTCATTGGGAATATAACAAATTAACACAAAAAGAAAAAAAATTTTTTTTTTTTTTTTTTGGAACACATTTATATGTTTGGGTTTATCAAATTGTATTATATCAACTGAAAATATAAAAATAAAAATGAATTCAAAATATAAACTATAATAGTATCTCAATGATACTAAAATAACAATATAAAATTATATATATATATATAAATATAAAATCTCATCAGCCTATATCTCTATATTTTTACTCTAATATCAAATATCTATGTAAAAAATAGTTGTTATTTTTTATTTCGTTTTTTTATATTTCAGTTAATTCATTATAAGTAATGAAAATTTTGTTTTAGTTAACTATAATAACTACAGAAAACCTAAAGAGAGAGAGAAAATATATATATATATATATATATATATATATATCAGTGCTGTCAATCGATTAAATAAAATTAACTAATTAATCGCACATTTTTCTAAAATTAATCGCGATTAATCGCGATTAATTCCACCTAACATTAAAGTTTTTTAATATACTTTTATATTGCAATAATTTCGCATTCAATCTTCAAATGTACAA